>CANXYI011664826.1:0-19452 GCA_948208565.1 Hura crepitans
TTATTTTTATAGGTTTATTTTAGTACATGTCACTAAACAACCGTTATGCTACCGAATTTTTGTCAACCATAACAGTAGAGTCTTATACATATGTAATGACATAACAATGATGTTAAAGCGACACATGGGCCCCCGATACTCATAATGTAACTAGTATAAAAGGGAAATAGATAAAAGATGGTAGAATAGGTTAACGTGTCATCTCTTATTCGGATGATCAATGTTCGAGTAAGAGGTGTCATAATATGCCATCTCTTATTCGAATTTGGCTACTGGGTCGGGAGAGGGGTATCACATTTAACTTTAACTCTATTCCAAAAAATTAAAAATTAAACTGTATGAATTAAGTTAACAGAAATTATCCCTTCGAAAATAATTCTAATCTCGAGATTTATTGTATAATCATTCTAATAATATATAAATCAACCTAGCCATCTATTTACCAAAATATCCAGAATTAATAAAATTAAAATCATATACCCAATTAGTTATTCTAACAACAATTAAGCAACAAAATTAATCATCAATAATTCAAGCATTAAGATTATGGTAGAAGAATAGAATTGAAATGATCAAGTAATTAATTAACTAAATATCTATATTCAATTTAGGGATTCAAGTTTCCTTTAACAAAAAAGAAATTTACTCCATTAAAACACAAGAAAAATAAAAAAGACAATTTAGAATCATAAAGAAAATCCCAACTCTAAGTAGAAAATTCTCCTTGAAATTGACAAATCTCTTACAAGAAAGCTCAATTCTTTAAACTGGAACAATGAATTTGTGCTCAATCACTTGAAAACACATTCTCCCTTGAATTCTAGGTGAAAGCTAAACTATTGGCAGCTCCAAAAGTTTTGTAAAAATTGAGAAATTTTGCTTTTTATATTAGAAAATTACAAGTTTTGTGGGTCATAGGCATGTGACTCATATGATCATACAATAGCCTATCTTGTGATTTTTTGTGCATCTCTAAAGTTTCATGGGGTCATGAGTATGACACCTCTAAAAGGTCACGACCGTGACCCCTTTATTTTCAGAGTAAATTCTTTGGATTCTTTGGGGGGTCACGACGTGACTTCTAGCTCATTCACAGCTATAGCTCTCTTCTTGGTCAGTACTTTGATCTTTTTTGCTCGGATTGATCTTTTAGCTCCAATTGAAACTTTTTCTCATCAAATTGCTCATTTTCACCTAGAAAAAAAAAAGGAAAAATGTCATTAAGGAGATTCTAAAACAAAATTGCACATTAAACTTAAAGTCAAGTAAATTCCTAACCAAATTACATTGAAATGAGTTAAAATTATATCAAAAAGTATAAGGCAAATTCTCTTAATTAGAAGTTTAGAGGTAAAAACAAAATCAAAGATAAAATTTTTCATTGAAAAGTTTAAAGACAAAAATTATCATTTCCAAATTATTTTATATATTAATTAGTTTTTTCTATAATTTTTTTTTATAATTACATTATTAGGACAGATAGAAATAAAACTATAGGCAAATAAAAAAATAGTCAAATTATCAACTATTTGAGTGACATGTGATTTTTACTTTCCTTAAAGTTTGATTTAATCTTTAAATCTACTAATTTTTCTATTTAAGTTGACTTTATCATTAACTATACCCACACCCTATCATGGACAGCTCATAATACACAATAATGATATAAAGTGAATATATATTTACATTCTATTATTTTTTATCATTTTTATTTATTTTATAACACATCATAAATACAATTAAGTTCAACTATTTTAAGTTAAAGGTGATTTTAACATTTTTCTAATTTGATTTAACCTCTAAAATTACTATTTTCCTATTTAAGTTGACTTCTTCATTAATATCGTGGATAATTTATATTACACAATAATGACAAGAATTAAATACGTATTTGCATTGTTATTCTCTTAGCTTTATTTATTATTTATTTAAAACACATCAGATAATTGAAAAATGAGTAGTTTATTACATTATGTTTTGAAGTATAATTATATTTTAATTAACAAGAATTAAAAGATAATAAAAAATAATAAGTTAAATTTTTCATACGATCATGGCTTATGGCTTTTTGTTGTTATTGTCCGCTCAATAAGCTACAATCATTATTTTGATGATCTCTAAAACCTTAAATTACTTTTTTTTTTGTCATTGAAAATAATTTCAGGACATTATTCTATCTCATGCTAAAGAAGAATTGCTTGGAAAAATCAAAGAAGATATGAAGTCTCTATGAAGAAATTTAAGACTTTAGGGATCATTATTGTAAAAATTAAATTTAAGGATCACACATGCATTTAAATCATCAAAATGTACAATGTAATTTTTAATTGAAAAATAACTTGAAAATTTTTCTGAGAAATCTGAGTAGAAATAGTCTAGAACTAATTATAGATCAACTGTCTAGATCAAGTTTTTCTAATCTAGGCAGTATCCTAGACAGTTGATTTAGACATAAACACACAAAATAACAGTAACTTTTTAATAGTTATTGTTGGTTTTTAATGGACTAAAGATGTCTCCAAATAGTCATAAATGATTCTAAACTATATATTGGCATGTTTTTAGACAAAGAAAGTTAAGAAAAGTGTTGGAAAAATTTATCTCTAAAGAGATACATGCTTTAGACCCATTTCTATACTTCCACACATTTGTGCTTCATCTATTACCCACTCTATCCTCAATTTTAATTATAGATTCTACTGTAATTAATCTTAGTGAGGAATCTTCTTCTTGTAAATTTTTTACTTATTTTAAAAGTGCTAAAATTAAGTGGGTAGATTTAGCAAAAGAGTTTTTGCTTTATCTTATTCTCTATAAAAAGATTATGGGGACTTTTCTAAGCTTATAATTGGCTTTGACTCTTACCAAACAAAAGAGTTAAAAAGAGTGAAAATCTTGAGTAGTGGATGTAGGCTTAGGATAGCTGAACCACTATAAAAATCTTTGACCTAACTCTTCTTCTCTACTCTACTCTTTTTATAGTTGCATCTCTATTTTCAATATTTTGTTTTCTAAAAATTGACAATGTTTTAATGTTAGTTCTCTAATTGAAAAGCTCTAAGTTAAAATTATTTTTTCAATAAAAGAAGCTTATAATATTTATATTTATACACTTCCACTAGAAAACCATTTACTTAATCTATTTAGAAATTCGCTTCATCTAGAAAACATTTTTCTAATCTATTCAGAAAAAGAGGTTAGAGTAGAAATCAATTATCTTCCAAAAATTGTTTAAACACTCAATTCACCCCCTTCTTTAGTGCTTTGGGACCAACAATACACACACACACACTATGTGATTTTCAATATTACAAAAATGCATTCTTAACATGTTTAATGCTTAGAGATGACTCTAATCAACTTTTTTTGGAAAGAAAAGTTTCTTGCTGGTCTTCCTACACTTTTAGGAGCAAAAGTTAGGAATAGAATTGAAGAATCTTTTGGGGGATTGTTTTTTGACTACTTTGAAATATAATCTTCTTAGAAAAATATTTCATATCCATTTTTAAAAGCATTCTCAATAAACCTTATAACTATAAGGGACAAAACTCTATAATGGGAAAAGGCTATAGATGGTCAAAAAATCCAATCAGAGTATCCCCTTTTAGGCAATTAAAGTTCTCTCATCCATCTATAAAAGAACCTGCTTATTCTACCCTTAAAATTGTTAGGGTTATACATCCATCCGAATGAGGCTAAGACCTCACAAAATCTAAAAGTTCTCCCTTAAACCTCCATACTTTCTTAAACCATTACTGCACATTTAATTACTAAGATTACCAATAGGCATGGTTCAATACCCTTTTCATCTAAAACCCAAACCAAACTCATACTTAGCTTATTTTCTTTGACAATTTGCACCATAATATAATCCTAAGGACACCTTTCATATAGATGACAACTCCCTATACGCTTAAACATGAATGAATATCTTTTAGAGTAAACAAAAATGAGATTGATTTTTCTTTCATTAAAAAACCAAAGACAAGAAACCTTAACCTCATAAAAGCAGGTTCAATTTATAAGAACGAGGTTAATTGCATTTTGAGAGGAAAATAAAAATAATTAGAATTTTTGCAACAAAACATAGCTTTTCACAAAATCAAAGAACAATTGCAAAGATCTTTAATTCAAGAAAAAATAAAAAAATTTCAAAATCACATTGAAAAGGAAATTTGTTTGGATTTACCAAATGCTTTTTGGGATAAAAAACAACATATGGTTGATTTACCATATAAAAATGATTTTTCTGAAAAACAAATCCCTATAAAAGCAAGCCCTATCCAAATGAATCATGATCTTGAGCAACACTATAGGAAAGAAATTCAAGATCGTGAGTCAAAAGGTCTTATTACTTAATCTCACTGACCATGGAGTTGTGTAGCTTTCTCTGTCAACAAAGCTTCTGAATTAGAAAGAGGCACTCCTCGTTTAGTCATAAACTACAAACTCTTAAACAAAGCATTAAGATGTATAAGATACCCCATTCCAAACAAAAAATATCTTTTGCAAAAATTACATTTTACATCAGTCTTTTCAAAATTTGATATGAAATCTAGTTTTTAGCAAGTCCAAATTGACCCAAAAGATAGATATAAAACTACTTTCACAATTCTATTTGGCTAATACGGATAGACTGTCATGCCATTTGGTTTGAAAAATGCTACTTTAGAATTTCAAAGGATCATGAATGAGATTTTTAATCCTTATTCAAATTTTGCATTGTCTACATTGATGACGTGCTCATTTTCTCTGACTCTATTGATTAGAATTTTAAACACCTAAAAATATTTTTTTATGTGATAAAGAAAAATGGCCTAGTTGTTTCAAAAATAAAAATATCATTATTCAAAATGAAAATAAAATTTTTAGGGCACTATATTTCAAAAGGAATAATTATTCCTATCAAAAGATCTCCAGAATTTGCAAACAAATTTTCTGACTAAATTTTGGATAAAACCCAATTACAAAAGTTTCTTAGAAGCCTAAATTATGTCCTTGATTTCAACCCAAACATAAACCGTTTAGACAAACTACTCGATGACAGATTAAAGAAAAACCTAGTTCTTTGGTCTGAAGAGCACACAAAAATTGTCTAGCTCATAAAAACCCATGTTTAACATATTCTCATTTACACTTGGCACACCCTTTAGCACCCAAAATTGTTGAGACTGATGCCTCTGAATCGGGATATGGTGGTATTTTGAAACAGGTCCAAAATGGGCGAAAAAACATAATTAGGTTTACTAGTACACATTAGAATGATTGCTAAAAGAATTATTCTACCATAAAAAAAAGGGATTCTTTTTCATTGTCATATGCATCACAAAATTTCAAAGCGATTTACTTAATCAAAAATTTTTACTTTGCATTGATTGTAATATGCAAAAGAAGTTTTGCAAAAAGATGTTCAAAATATTACATCCAAATAAATTTATGCTAGATGGTAAGCTATATTAAGTATTTTTTATTTTGATATAGAATATATCAAAGAAGATACTAATTTCATTCCCGATTTCTTAACCAAGGAATTTCTCTAAAATGCCCAAAAAAATAAAGGATAAATTCTCCAAAAAACTAGAAACAAAAAACCTCCAGTTGCTATCAACGACTTAAGAAATCACATCGTTCACCGAGATAGTTTCAAAATCTAAAACTAAAGGCTCAAAAGAGTGCCAAGTGCAGAAATGGATAGAAACTCTATCCCAATCACCTGAATTAATTATGGCAATACAGAAAGTTTATGAATATACTCAGAAGTTCAAAAATCAAGAGATTATTCCTATCTCAATAGAGGAACTCAAAAAGTCAGAAACACAATCTTCCGCATAAGATTGCGAAGGTATTATCCCTTTACCTATTTCAAAAACTAACTAGAAAGGGGAATCTTCCTCATCAAAAACCCTTTCTCAAAAAGAATCTTC
The DNA here is from genome assembly GCA_948208565.1 of Hura crepitans. Classification (NCBI taxonomy): domain Eukaryota; kingdom Viridiplantae; phylum Streptophyta; class Magnoliopsida; order Malpighiales; family Euphorbiaceae; genus Hura; species Hura crepitans. The sequence continues at coordinate 5,925 of CANXYI011664826.1, forward strand.
AAAAATCATTTTATCTCAAAATGATTCACAAATCATTTTAACTCAATTAGACCCCTTAAAAGGGGTTCAATTAGAGTATTTGAAAAAACTTATTTTCAAGAAATCATTACTATTAAGGAATGATATTTTAACACAAATCCTTTTTCAATCATTGCAAAGATTTTTGAAAAATGATGGTTTTTTAAACCATGAGATCTCACAAAAACCCTAACCTATTATTAAGCCATTCCTAAAACTATTTGCTCAGCCACCTTCAAAGATACACCCTTAAAAGATCCATCCATAAAAGAACCTAGCTATTCTACCCTTAAAATTGTTAGGATCATGCATCCATCTGAATAGGGCCAAGACCTCACAAAATCCAAAAGTTTTCCCTTAAACTTCCATGTTTTCTTAAACCATTACCACACATTCAATTACTAGGATTACCAATAAGCATGGTTCAATGCCCTTTTCATCTAAAACCTAAGCTGACGTCATACCTGGCTTATTTTCTTTGATAAAAACCTCAAACTTTGTTGTTCTGGTTTCATCAATGGTCGATCCAATTTGGAGCTGTCACAAAAATCCTCCAACTAAAAGTTCAGAAGAGTTTTCATTTTTTTTAAAACTTATTTCAAGCCATCAGAGCAAGAAAGAAAATTTTCTCCCCTTATGATCTTCTCAGTAAAGTTCTTCTTCCTATGGGTTTTCTATTAGTCATTGCAATACCAGGCCCAAGAAGGCACTACTTTGCTTGTCCGAAAATTCAAGGTTAAATGGTGGAATGCCTTTTAGATCTCAAGCCCAATCTTGACTCTAGCAATTGAGACAAGGTTGCAGTAAAAGGGATTCTTGAGCCCGAGTAATGCTACACTAAAAGCCCATTCAACATTCCTGGCCCAAAAATCATTCTGCAATAGTCAGCTAGTGAAAGCTAAAATTGAAGAATAATATATGGCCATTATGGCCTAAGTAATAAAGAATAAGACCTCTAGTAAGGCCTCATTAAGTGAATTATCTACAGCCTAGGCAATGACAACGAAGATGATTGTTTTGAGATTTTTCCATCCCTTTAAGCCTGGTTGTAAACTAAACTCATATCTAAAAAAAAGCATAAAATGACAAAAATTAAAAAATTTTTTGACACTCCCATTAAAAGCTCTTCAGCTAAAAAAAAAAAAAGATTTGACAAGATGTGTCAAGGACTTCCGTTATTAATAGAAAAATAGTGGAAAACCAACTCACATTTTTTAAGATGGATATGACTAGGAGACTAGAAGACCTCCATAATTTCGTCAATTAATTAAAGAAAAGATTAAAAATCTAGCTCATCTCTTCAATTTTTGTCTCCCCAAGAATTTCAAGATTGCCATGCTGCTCGCCTATAAAAGGAACCATCTATCCCATAGAAAGGCACAATAGTTTTTAGAAACCTTCTTCTTCTTCATCCCTCTAGCTCATGTGATGAGCAAAACTCTGTAACCTTCCCCTCATTAAATCTTGTATCTCCAACGTTGATAAATAAATAACAAAAAAGTTTATTTTTTCTAAAGCTTTATATTGTTTATTTTTATATAAAGCAAGTTTATTTCTTCACTTTTGCATTCATATTATAAGTATGCTATGTACTGCAGCTTAGTCTGATCTGATACATCAAAAATTTTATTCATGCATTTTTAATCATCTGTTTGTATTTCTTCCTTTGTTTCTTTTTACCCTTTGAATCTAGGACGTGTATGTGTGTGTGTGTGTATATATATATATATATATATATAACCATTTCAATCTTTCCTTTTCTTTAAAAACCAAACTAGACATAAAAAGATTTGGATTTTGTTTTCTTGTTTCAAACACATGAAAAATCTTCGTTGCGAAGTCATTAATACCACCAGTTTATATATCTAAAAAGGCATATAGCCGCATTCATATATAACAAAATAAAAAAAAAAAGTGTCAATATCTATTTTTTTTGCTTTTTCTAGGACAAACGTTTTCACCAATGTACGGTGGATTACAAATTATAAATTGTTAAGTATATAAAATAATTAAATTTATGCGTGTAACAATTTGTTATTAAATTGATTTACCGTAAATTAGATTCAAATAAAAAATTTCGAAAATATTGATCACAATGATACAAGCCATAGCAAAAATGAAAGGCAATCAACGAAAATCGGAGAAATGGCACTTCTTATCCATTTAAATAAAGAAACGGAAATGAAGAAAAGAAGTTAAAGAAAAGAAAAGACAGCCAAAGAAATCAACAAGCCACACAAGTAAGGATTGTGTTCTTCCATTTCCCTAACTTCCCTTCTTTCCTTGCTCTATTTATTAATCTTTTATTTTTCCTTCTCTTCTTTTATTCTATAGCTCTTTAGTTTTAGTCTATCTTCCCTACAGAGATATACTGCATTTCTTATAGAATCATTTTATCATTTTAAGTACAAAAAACCCAAAACATACAAATTATACTAATTAATAACAAAAATGCCTCGGCAAGTTCTTGTTGTTGCTCTCATTTCCATTGCAATTGTTGGCGCTTATGCCGCGGAGGCACCCAAGGCTTCTAAAGCTCCAGCCGCAACTCCATCAGCCTCCACTGCTCCACCACCAAAGGCATCGACACCTTCCGCGAAGGCTCCTGTGGCAGCTGCTCGCCCTAAGGCAACAGCAACCCCTCCTGCTGCTGAATCTCCCAAGGCATCTGATCAATCACCAGCCTCCTCCCCAGCGGCCACTGCTCCGGCTCCCGATGATTCCGACGTCGACGACGGGGCAAATGGCCCCGCTGCATCTTCCCCCGAGAGTGATGCATCTTCACCTCCTGCACCGGCCACGGATGGTCCGGCTGCGGATGGTCCTGCCACCGCCGCTGCCGGCCCTGCCGATGCCCCTACTGATGCTCCAACCGACGATAGTGGCGCTTCCGCCATAAAGGTCTCCGCTGTCGCTGGCCTTGCTATGGCCGCCATTGGTTGCTTTGTTATTCTAAGATGATACGCACGTGAAACTTGAAAAGAATGTTTGCGTGCATGAAGAGAGATTACAGTAAAATTGTAATGCGTAAGTATTTGATTGATGTTACGGACTGCTACTACTCCACCCTATTTTACTCTACTCTCTAATTAGTTTTTTTTTTTTTTTCGTACGATCAATTACAAATTATTGTATATATAAAATATTCAAATAATTTGTTATTAAACTACTCCATCATATATTTCATCCATATAAAAAATTTCCTTGGCATGATTAACATGTCTTAATGTTTTTTTTTTCGGTCTTTTTCTTTAATGGTTTTTATTCACTCGGAGGATCATTCCATTTCTATTAAATTTCAACCCTTTTATAAAGGAGCGAGTTGTTGTTTGCTGTTTATTGATAATTCTTTTACACGTTTGCTTTCACACTAAATTTGATGTGATGATCAATTTATGATATAACAATATATTTTTATTATTATTTATTTATTAATTTTTTTCTATAAAAAGAAAGAAGTTAAAGCTGCACTGTCATAACGCTATGATTGGTAGCAAAACCAATAAAGTCCCAAATAGAAACCAATGAACATCGGAAGGAACAATGGAACGTCATATGAATTGCTCCGCTTGATCAAACGCTGAGTTGGACAATTTATCAGCCATCGTATTCCCTTGTCGATAGACATGCATGAATCTAATTTCCCAATCCCTCTCTAATAAAGAAAAAGTTCTATATTAACCACATCAGTGTGCTGCTGCACTCTACATACCTATTTCTCTAAGGTTCTAACAACACTGGCAGTCTAGATTTGGACCTCCACCCTGTACAGCCTCTTTCCAGGATTCTTGCTACCAGATTATGACACCCATTAGCTCTGCCCTACAAGCACAACAATTTCCAAGCTTGATAGAGATACTGATCCTATGGACCCCATCAAAATTGAGACAAATCCAATTAGCTGGAGGTACATTCCAGCTAATCTTGACCTCCTTTTGTGTTGTCCATTACCATCAAAAAAATCGAGAGCCTCTTGAATAGCCCAATTGGTTCGAATGGAGTTTGGAAGAAGCTGGTTGCTTGCTCGTTAGAATATAAGTACTAGAGGTACCGACAGGTATAACCAAAAACTTCCACCCGGTCATAATTATCTTGACATTTCAAATTTCCACGCATATTTAGAGAGAACCAGTCCAACAAATTAGGGGCACAGAAATCAATCCAGGAACTACGACCTAATAAACGCCGCCAAGTCAGACAGAGCAAATATACAATTCCTTAGAACATGAATAACAGTTTCCTCACCATTTCCACATATATCACACACTACACTGTTAGCTAAATGCCTCACTCCTTCCAAGTTCGTTAGCATTTTGTTGTATAAACAAAGCCACAAAGAAGGCTTACTCCGTTGAGGCCCACGCCACGACCAAACCAAATCCCATGTGCTGTGAGGATCACCAAGGTTCTCCAACCGAAGCTGTTTATATGCCGATAAGTGGAGAAGTTCTCGTCAGATGATAGCCTCTAGAAATGGATATGAGGTCCAAGTTCTGGGTTTCGAATACAGCTGAATAAGAGGTCGGTCAGCGAATCAGATTGCAAAAGTTCATAGAGCACATCGAAATTCCACTTGCCGTTATCTGGCAAGGCATCACAGACTTTCCAGTTGAACATGCAGTCTGGAATTGGATGAAAACTGACAGCCGTCATTTACAAACCAACTCAGATTTTCTTTAACAAAGGGCCAATTGCAGCACATCACTTTCCACATAGAAGAGTCATAGATTCTTACATAAAAATTCAGTGGGATTTGATTAATAAAGCTATATTTATTGGAGAGTGATTCAAATTTGACATGTGCTACTTCAACTCATAAACTCAGCCAATAGGTAAGATATTTTTTCAGCTCCCTAAATCTCTGTTTTCTGTTACTTATTTTTTAATTACAGATATGTTAGCGCGAATAATCTCTGCATTTTTTAATTGATTTTGTTTCTATGTAAATCCTATTTAAAGGCTAAGTAAGTTGTTAGATATTTGTGGCCCTCTAATGAATAAAAGTGCATACTTTCTCATAAAATTTCATTCTTATATTTAAGCTAAACGTTGTTCTCTACTTGCATCCTACGTTTTTCAATCTTCTTGTGTTCTTTTTCAACAAATTTGGTATCAAAGTCTAGCTTTGCTAATGCCCACCAGGTGTTCGATAAAAGATTTGTGAGAAGAATCCATGGCTACAAATAGGACTCAGCCCCTTATTTTCAAAGCAGACTCTTATGAGTTCTAGAGCATTAAGGTGAAGATGCTGTTCAACTCTCAAGATCTTTGGGACCTTGTGGAGAATAGTTATGCTGCCTTGAATGACGAGAATAGGTTGAGGAAGATAGGAATAAGGACTCAAAGATATTATTCTTCATCTAGCAAACCGTTCATGATGCAATTTTTTTAAGAATTTCAATAGCAACTACAACAAGGAAGAATGACAGAAAAGGAATTTCAAGGTTCATCAAAAGTAATTATGGTGAAACTTCAATCTTTGTACCATAATTTTTGAACTTCGTTTACGAAGAACAATGAGTCTGTGTAAGAATTTCTTTCTAGGGTGATAGAAGTTGTCAGTTAAAAGAGATCTTACAGTGAAAAAGTCCATGACCAATCAATTGTTGAAAATGTTTAAGGAGTTTGACTCCTAAATTTGATCTTGTAGTTGCTGCCATTGAGGACTTAAATGAGTTTTTTGTGTTCTCATTTAGTGAACTAATGGGTTCCCTTTAAGCACATGAAGTTAGAATGAGCATATGACTTGACAAAAGTAAGGAGAAGGCATTTCAAGTGAAAGGTGATGGAAATTCACACAATGATGAGTCAAGAAAGACATTAAATAGAAATGGATGTTGTGGTCAAGTTTGTGGTAGAGGCAGAAACCACGACAAAAAAGGGCAAACTAATCGTAAGCAATCTTTAAGTGATCAAAGAAGTCACAACAAAAGTGGTATTCTATGCCATTATTGCAAGAAGTTTGGGCACGTGAAGGCTGATTACCAGAAAAGAGAAAAGCAAGCAAGCAAGCTACATTACAGAAGACAAAGTAAGAGAAAAGTTGTTCATGGCCTATAAACCTAAGCCTTATGAATCAAGCGTGGATAAAGTCTTGTATTTGGATAACTATTGTTCAATCCATATGACAGGCATGAAATGAATTTTTAAAGAGCTAGATGAGTCTTAAAAGATGAGTAGGGCTTGGGAACAATAAGCCACTACAAGCTGATTGCAAAAACACAGTTGTTGTTACTACAAGCATCAGTAATGTTAAGCTTCTCCATGATGTGTTCTTTATTCCTAGTTTCTCACATAATGTTGAGTGTTGGGCAATTAATGTCTAGTGGGTACTTGGTGTTATTTGATGATTCTTTTTGTGTTATTGGGGATAAGAATCAAGATAAAATATAGTTAATGTAAAAATGATAGCAAATAGGATATTCTATTTAGAAGTTACTGCTATAGAAAATCATGCTCTTATTGATAGAAATGAGTCAATGTTGTGACATTTGATGTATGCCCATTTTAATGTCAAAGGGCCAAAATTGTTGAGTGAAAAAGAAATGGCTAGTGGGCTGCCTAGAATTAATTTTATAGAAGTTTGTGAAGGGTGCATTTATGAGAAACAAAGTAGAAAATCATTTCCTATGAGAAAATTGAAGGGCTAGGTATTGTTCTGAATTTGTACATGCAAACTTGTGTGAGTCTATGAATACAAAATCTCTTTGTGGTAGTAAATATTTTTTGTTATTTATTTATGATTTTAACTACATGAGCTTGGTGTATTTCTTGAAGTAGAAATTAGAAACTTTTGAGAACTTTCAAAGGTTTAAGGCATTTGTAGAGAAGCAAAATAGTAGATGTATAAAGACCATTCTCACCAACAAGGTTAGTGAGTTTTTATGTAATGAATTTAATATTATGAAGAAAATGGCATTCGTAGGGATTTGATAGCACCATATACACTAGAGCAAAATGATATGGCTAAATGAAAAAATCGAATGGTTGTTGAAATGGCTATAAGTCTGTAGCAAGCCAAGAGATTGCCAAACGAATTTTGGGCAGATGTAGTCACAACGGTAGTCTATTTGCATAATATTTTACCCAAAAATGCCTTTTTAAATCATATCCCTTATGAAGCTTGGATAGGCACAAGGCCTTAAGTAAGCCACAAAAAAGTCTTCAATTGTATTTCTTACGCTATAATCAACTTACAAAACTGGCAAAAATTAGATGGCATGTTTGAAAAATGTATTTTGTTTGGTTATTCATTACAATCCAAAGCATATAGTGTATATAACCCTATAAGTACTAAAGTGATCATAAGCAAGAATATGGAGTTGATGAAGATTCACGTTGGAATTGGGGAAATTAGAAGGAACTTTAGAAGCTAAAATATCCCTAAAAAATGAAGATTTTCCAAGCATAGATGTAGGTGCAACCCCAACAACTTTTATTCATCAACACCAAATTCTGGCAGCTTCATATCTTCATCACTGAGTAAAAGAACATCATCATCTTCTGTTGATTTTTTTGGTCCGGCGCCATGTTCTCTTTTTTGCTCCTTACATCTTTTCCTAATTTAATTCTTATGTAATCTAATTACATAAATTTCTTTAGAATAGAAAATCTCATGTTTCATATAAGGGGAGTTAGATGAGAAGATAAATACAATAGAAAAATAGAGAAAAGGAATGGAAACGTATGCCTATTTACCAAAATCAAAATCCATGCAAATGAACAACCTAATTGATCATTTAGTCATAACAAGTCATCATGCCAAAACATACATCCCTATATGCAATTTTAGTGCATACAAATAATTTGCAATTTTCGAATCCCATAGATTTGAATTTAGTTTAATTTTTACAATTTTTTTTTGCAAAATTAACTTACCATGTATACTTAGTTTTGTAAAATAATAAATCTGTAAATTAATTTCATTAATCAAATTAATCTAAATTAGTTTTATATCTAGAAATCCTTTTCAATTTGGAAACTATTTCCAAAAAGGAAAAATTCCAATTCAATTGAAAATCAATTTTGAGATTTTTGAGTACGTGTTTGATAATCTTGATTTTCTTCCAATTATTGATCCAACTAATAATTAATTTGCAAATTCAATTATTTACTCCAATTAATTAATTAAACTTACATCAACTCCGATAGCTAATTCCAATAAAAATCTTGAAAATTTTTAATTTGAAATTTTCAAACACCATAATACCAAAAATTTAATTTTTAGCATTTATTGATAAATCAATTTGCATTATTATGTAAATAATTATTCAAACTGTTACGGACCAAATTTAGCAAGCATGAATATATAAAATCACATATAATTACTATCAAAATTATTTTAAATTGATCAACTCAAAATTAATGTTATTAATTATTGCTGATAGCAAATATGATATATGTTTATGCAACTGTTACAAAACCATGAACCTAATTCATTTGCAATTAATTTTGAGCATTCAAAATCTTCAAATTAACTTTATAATTATCCAATAATCATGAAAAATAGCTCCAAAATTAAAGGAAATAAAATCAAAATTAATAGACAACAAAAACCAAAATTATGTTCAATCAATTTTTTAATTTTCAAATGATATTCAATTTTATTCATCAGCTACAAAATTAAGTTCCACAAAAACCTAGAAAAAATAATTTGGAGCTAACAAAATTAAATATTAGATTAAAGAAAAATAACAATTCTAGTCGCAAATGCTGTCAAAACCTGAATTTCACATTTAATTAATTCTTTTAATTATCAAATAAAATTCAATTTTGTTGATTAGCTCCTAAATTAAATTTTAATTCCTCAGAATCCTAGAAAAAATAATTTGGGTTGGAAAAAGTTGAAAAATTAATCGAACCAAATAGCACTATCAAAATCGACTAAAGGAGCAATTTTACACAATATAGATTTTTTTCAAGCATATAAAATCCTAAAAATTCACAAAACTAGAAATACAAATTATTTTCATTTAGTTTTAATCCATATCTAATTAATAGAAAAAGAATCAACCAAAAAAATGTAACACCCTCTGTCCATCCCAGAAGGAAACAGGCAAAGAGTGCAACTTCCTGTAGGTCACACATCCTTAAATTTCCCTAGGTCTCATGCGTTTAACACTTATAGCTTCTTTCAACTTTGTGTCATGTCGTAACAGATTTGTAAATATTATTGTATAACATTCTATTATTGACTATTTTAGTTTGATAAAACACCATTTTATGTCTATTATCCATTTTATAGAAAATTTGGCAGCATAACAGCTACCCGGGTGAAAAACCAAAAATTCTTCCTGCACAAAAACACTTTTATAGCTACCACCCACATATTCCACAACTTCTGAACCCTTCTGGTCCCCCAAATCTCATTACACACAGTCAACAGCATCAACATAGGGTCTCAGACCCATAACAATTAAACATACATCACAGTCATATTATATAAACTGCTTAGCCATACATATATCTATTTAGGTTAGTTAAATAGTCATTAACTACATGTCCATACTATACCATATCTAGGACCATGTCTTTACATACATCTACACACATATACAAGAGTGCCACTACTAACATCCCTTAAAAGTAGAGAAAGATTACCCCGTAAGCAAGCAAAATAGCTATACTGCACTCAATAAGGCTGGCCAGCTAATCTCATTTACAACTTGCCCATCAAAACATCGACACGCTGAGTATACGCTCAATGGTGGAATTGATATAATAAGTGCATGTCATGTATGTATACATACATAAATTATGTGAAATGCAACAGAACATAAGTAGTGAAGTCATTATATGCAGTATTATCCCCTGTTCATCCTTTAGATCTTACCATTTACAATGACTTGTTAAGCAAGTAACTTATTTTGACATTTTTCGGTGAGTTTCATTATGCCCTTATTACCTTTACTTATTAACCATTATTATTAGTCATATTATACTACATCCAATTAATCCATGATGGATGGACTACACTTTAAGACATCGGATAACAGGATTTATACTATAAAGTGGCCCACATTTTGGACCTCGCCAGCTGCACCTACCTGGTCCGATAGCAGGGATAAGCTCCGTGGAACCTCCTAAAATTGGACTGGAAGATAGCAGGGATTAATCTGTAGACTTCCCAATATCTGTAATGGGTATAGCAGGGATCAGCTTTGTAGGACCTCCTAATATCCCAATCATCATGTCCATTATCAAGCTAATGGATAGTAGGGATCACACCTGTAGGACCTCCTAATATCCACAATCAATCCAATGGGTAGCAGGGATTAGCCGTTATGGACCTCCCAATACCCGAGTGTGCAGGGCTCAACATCAAAACCTCAACAACTGCACTTGCCATCTCCATCATACAATAGTGCCCCTAGAAGGACCAACCTACCTAGCAGCTACTAACTCCCTAATTGACCGGTCAACCTATCCAATGGGTGTCTAATTGATGGGCCTAACTACTGATTAACCTTTATTATTCAATTATTAATTGGCTTTTACTTGCTATTATGTTGCTAACCTTTTTGTGTTTCCATTTTGGGTGCACTTAAACTCCTTTATCCATTACAGGTCATTTTTCGAAAATTCACTATTTATTTGATCATTTTTCCTCACGTTACTATTCATTTGGTCATTTTCGTATCAAGTACTATTTATATGGTCATTTCTTGCTATCATAATTCCCATGCTATTATGTCTACCAAACACTAACTCATTCCTTCTTCAACCATTATACATCAATATTATCATCGATTTATCTCTCACAATTATACCATTGTTTCCACATGCTAATCACCATTTTCTTATGCCATTTCATGTGACACTATTACACCACATTTTAGGTTATGAATCATTAAATCATTAGTTGTCTCATCCTATTTCTTCTATTCATTTTCCTATCCTTGTTTTCATGCCATTTACATGTCAATGCCATACATCCCATGTCATATACATGTACACATACCACAACATACACACATTTCGGCCATTACAAGTGCACACACTTACACTTATTTTATCTCACCCAAATCATGCATACACCATTATTTCCATGCCATAAAACATAACTATATCATCAATTTACATCAATTCCATGCTAAACCCTAACTTTTGTGATTTCCATACACATACAAACTCCTATGGCATACATCAATTATAGCAATTTCACATACCTAAGGTGTGAGAACACCCCTTTTTCCACCACTTTAAGGCCTTGAATGGGCTTCTCTTTCACTTCTCTCTCTTTGGCCTAAACGTACACATTTTCAACTTAGAAAAATTCCCAAAAATTTTACAAGGCTCCAAATTAAAATCTAAAAACATGGCTTCTCTTAGAATCACCTAAGCTACCTAAAACAAAAACAAAATATAGAAAATGATCCCTTACACTAGATTTTGGCACTATTCACCCCTAGTGAATTTCTTTATTTCTAGGCAAGTTTTTGCAAAATTTCCACTTGGATTAGACTCTAGGGTTCATGGAGGGTCCAAAGCATATAATTTTTGTGAGAATTAGTGGTGTATGGAAGGAGAGAGAAAGAAAAAATAGTGGCAGAGGGGGAGGAGGATGGCATCGGGTTTTTAAGGGGAAAGGGGTGGAGATGATGAAGTTTGCACATGTGACACCCTTACATGTGTAAACCTTTTTATATTGGTGAGGTGGATAGCCCGAATCGTGACATATGGCAATCTAACAGTTCGTATTCACCCGATTTCCTTTTAAATTTTAAAAATTGATTTTAATTTTTGTAGACTTCCAAAAATACTTATTTTAGTTTTAGAAATCCTCGATTAGGCCCATTAAGAGGCCCGTAAAATTTTAAGCTCAAATCCCAAAGACAACCCTGGTTACTATACACATGTAAAAATAAAAAAATTCCAAATAAATACCAGATGACCTCAAAAAATTAAAATTCCTTCACTAACATGTAGCTTGGAACTTTTGAGATTCAAGGTATGGTATTGAGTTCATCCGGGCACATCCCGAAGTTGTCCTGGTACAAACTCATTTTATGTCATTATTCACTAATTCTTGGCCCGAAATAATTTATTGGTTCTGCTAAATTTTTAAATTATTTGATTTTTTCCATTTTCTAGCCCGTCAAAGTTTTATGACCAATATTCCCTTTTTTGGCCTTACTAAGGTGCCCCAACTCCCGAGGAGCTCTATTCAAGCCTCGGAGGTACTGTTGATAAGACTCCGACTTACAAGCGTTACAAAAAAGCTTATAGAAAATTCAAACCAAATTTAAAATTTAATAGCGGGATGTTGACAAACTATAAAAGCTTGTAATCTTTTGAGAGAACTTAGCTTTAATATCATTATTGGTCTTCATGGACTCATACATAATGGAAATAAAATATCTATAGAACCCTAACAAGGGTTGAAACATCAAAAAATTGAAAACAAAATTTTTTATAGAAATTAGAGATTAAGAATTTACCAAAATTCTTCAGAGATTCCTATTTGCAACAAACACCTCACCGTGATGTCACAAATCATAGTAATTCAAAGTAGAATACATCCAAGGTATCCACACCAGTAACAAAAACAATGAGAACTCAAAGAGAAGTACATAGTCCAATTTTATTTCTAAGTGCTAGTAAGAAATAAAATTCAAGAAGAAAAGAAGAGGATAAAAAGAACTCAAGGAGGTAAATTTTTTTACTCTCTATTTGGGGTTTTTAAATTCGCCTTTTATAAATGGGTATATATAATCCTTTTAATTCTTATCTAGATCTGATTATGATGTCCTTAAACCCCCTAAAAAGGTTGAATAAATATTGTTTATGTAACATATTATGAGCCGTGAGCCTATGTTATTTGTTTGTGTGAGGCTATTTTTTCCAATATGATGATACAGTATAATTTACTAAAAAGCAATTAACATAGTTTTGTTGCACAAAAAAAGAATTGTTGGTGACAAATATAACTTGAAAAATATGCAAATATAAGCAATTCAATTAACAAGATTTATTAGTTGCGCTTCTTAATCCACTGAACATTTGGATTGCTCCTATTTAGCTCCTTCAATTACCAAATATAACAAAGCCAAACACCTCTTCTACTCATCATAGCATTATAGATGATATGAACTTAAACTCAAAAAGAAAGAAATTAAGGAAATACAGAAAAGGAATAACAAAATCATAAAGTGTCACTTCAACATCGACATTTGCTATGTCACTAGCTTCTTAGGAAACCTTAATATTATTAAAGAATATTAGTTTGTTTTTTAGGTTTATGCTTTGTTAAATAGAGATTTCATAATTCTAGTATGTCTAATGTACTTTTTTGATCTAATAAGTACCTTGTGTCAAAATTATGTTAATAGGGAGCATAATTAGAGGGAAAATAAGTACTTATTATTTTCCCCATTATATGGAATAGGAAGCGTGTATATATATATATATATATAATACTTCATTGAAAGAAAGGGAGGCTTTTATACTAATAGAGTCTGAGCCAAAATTTCAAGCACTAAAATGGTGTACTGAACTCCAAAGCACCATA
>CANXYI011664828.1:0-21132 GCA_948208565.1 Hura crepitans
AATTATAAGTGTATATGGTGAAATTGAGAGTAGTGGTAATAGGCCTTGGTATAGCAGAGAGGTTGTTTGGCATGTAAGCTAGGTATAGGGTGAGTTAACAAGGAAATTTGTGTGGCAACTAGATTGCTAGTGATGGCATTATAGTTGTAGGTGATGAACTTAATGAATAAGGCTTATGTGTGTATGTGTGCACTTATTGTGGTTGAGACATGTCTAAGGTTTACAATGGCCTAGTTTGTATGGTAATGGCATTGTGTCTATGTAAGCATGTTTAGGTGATGTTAAAATATGTGTATGTGTGCTTGAACATGGATAAAGGCATATGTATGGCAATTTAGGGACATTGGCCAAAAGGTATGCAGGTCTAAAATGGCATGAAAAGTGAGTTATGACCTAACATGTATATGTGTATGGTTTGGCATCACATATTTGGTATAAATTGTGCAATGTTCATGTGGCATGACTTAGGAGAGAATGCATTAGTAGTAAATCAAGAAATGCATGGAATTAGAATAACTTTAAAGGTTAAGAAATGGCATTGAAATTGGCTTAAAATATTGTGGTAAAAGTGGCTTTAAAATGCACTAACTTTGGCATGAAAATGAGAACTAAAATTTAGACATTTTGGGATGGTTGTCTAACATGAAATGAAAGCCTCTTTTATGGCAATCTAAGACAGACAATTGTGCTTGGCTTTAAGCCTGTGAAAGTGTGTGGAAATGAGTACAAATTGTACTAAAAAAATTAAGTGAAAATGACTTAAAATTAACCTAAAATTGCCACCATAAAAATGTAAAATGACCTATAATTGTCCCATCAAAAAATAAATTATGAGACAATATTGAAAATGATTATTTAGCATGTATATAAGTGAACCAAAATAATGGACGAGACTAGATTTAATATGGCTTTAATTATGCCTAAGATAGTGTCCCAAAATATTTCAAAAAAATTAACCTGTAACTGTTCGATAGGCAAAAAATGACCTATAACTGTCCAAGTCAAAATTTAGCTATTAAATAAAATTCATAACTATCCATTTTTCATCTTTCAATATTTTAATATGATGATCAATAAGTAAATGATCTTATAAGGTCAAATGGCACATTAGTTAGACACCCATTAGGTAGGTTGACTAGTCAACTTAGGGATTAGCAGCTGCTAAATGGTGTCTATGATTTTTAGATATTGGAAGGTCTACGGATTGATCCCTACTATCCTTTGAAAGTGTATAATATTAATGATTACCTAGATATAAAGAGGTCTATGGACTGATCCCTACTATTTGCTGAGGTTGGTTATGATTTTCTATATATTAGGAGGTCTACGGATTGATCCTTGCTATCCATAACATGATTTTGAGGTTAACTTGCTTAAGATATTGAGAGGTCTATAGACTGATCCTTATTATCTCTTGTCTAGCATTGAGAGGTTCAAGTGAACTGATCCCTACTAGCAAATCAAGTCGGTGTAGCAGTTGCAATCCAAAATATGGGCTGCGACATAACTTTTTATTCCTTTTAGGTTCAGTGTCTGTAAGTGTCCTCTATTTAGTTAGGCCTCTAAAATGTAATTAAAGTGAAGAAAAATACAAGTCTAAAATGGTTGATGATAACTTATGTCGAGAAATTTAATAAGTGAAACACAGTGGGATTTTGGTAATTATTGGATAAAATGGCATATCACCTGAATAGCATAAATCATTTGACATATCATCCATACATTGCATTTTGACTAATACATTATCATTACATGCATGCCTGTGTATGTAACATGTTTTGAATGGTTTGAATTCACCATTGAGTTTATAGTCAGCGTACCAGTGTAATGGTGCACAGGTAGCAAGGATAAGTAGACTAGCCTTAGAGATCATGCAGTGTAGCAGTACCATTATTGAAGGGTAAATAGAGTTCCTTCTATTTGTGTTAGTGGCACTCATGTAAATATTATAGGTATAGGTCAGCATGCTTAGAAGTTGCATTATCCGTATATGTTTGTACTTATAAAGACTAGAAGTTTTATGCTTAATCAAGTGACTTATTGAAGGATTGTGAAATTAATTCTTGATAAATATAGGCCTAAGGCCCTATGTGTTACTATGTGTGGTAGATATGTGTGGGATGTTTGAGTTGGGGGACTAGATGGATCCAGAAGGAGGTTGATGGATAATATTATCTTTAGAAGTGCTTTCAAAGGTGAAAAAAAATTTCAGAATGTCCCTAAGTAGCTATTGTGCTGCCCAATTTTTTTATAAACACCATAAAAGACTATTAAAGGAATTCTAGCATGAAAATGACACAATAAAACATCATATGGAGTTAGATATCCAATTTAGGATTGGTCTCATTCAATATTTGGATTTCTATAAGTGTCAAATGAATAGGCCTTAGGGAAATCTAAGGATGGGTGACCAATAGGAAGTGTACCACTTATTGGATTTCCTCTGAGATCTGGTAGGGGGTGTCACATATATGGTATTTTTTGGTCAATATAGGTACATCCCAACCATTTTTAACATGATGTAAATTAAGGTCACTATTCATTAGATATCGACGTGAAATAATTCATTAGTTCAATGGTTAGTGCAAATAACTTCATTTTCTTCATTAATTAGCCAATCATAGTTTTATGACTAGTGCTTCCCATTGGCCTCTTTAGTGTGACTTGTTACTCAGAAAATACTATTCATGCCTTGGGAAGTGCTATTCACAAAACTGGGGCTTTCAAGCATTATATGTCTAGTCTAGTAGAGTTGGTTTTAGTAGTGTAAAGTATAAATAATAATTAATGAAAGATAAGAAAATTTAGTTAAAGATGATTTAATGAATTAAATGAATATTTAAACTAATGAGTAATTAGATTTGGAAATTTTTGGATATGAATAAATGTGTGTTTCTTGTTATTTGTAAGTAAATTAAATGGTGTACGTGTATGTTTACTTCTTAAACAATAATACATTTAAACTTAGGATAAATGCATAAAATTCTCTTTCGTGTTGTAAAAAAAAAAAAAGCAAATTTCATACTTGAACTTTACGTGAGTTTATTTCACCACCTAAATTTATATTAATTTAAATAATTAACCACTTCATTTCTTATGACAAAATAACATTTAAAAGGTGAACTACACATGCTACTCTTTTATCTCTATCATTTTTCTCTCTCTTCTTTTTCTCTATAGCAAATAAATACTCACCACCATTAGTTTTAGGATTCATCTCTCAATTTCCTCTTTTTAATACTTTTTCTTCTTATTTTTTTGGTTGAGAATAGGGGGACTAATATTTCCCATGTTTCTTTCAAACTTCTTTTTTGTCAACAATCCAAGAAATAAGAAAAAAATGAAGATAACTAATATAGCTCTACAACTAGGAAAGCTTATCACTTAGAAAGATAAAAATCTAAATGCAAGTAAGATAAAAACCCATATACTAAAAGCTAAACAACAAACTAGATTGGAGCTTATACAGAGAATCAAGGCTGACATTGCAAGGAATAAAAATTATAGTTAATTATTACCAACTTCATCAAGGAATAAAAATTTACAATTAATTCTTAATGAATTCAACGTTGGCATCCCAAAATAGAACTTGAAGAAAAAACTTGTAAGCCAATTTAGAGAAAAAATAGTACTTCTTTCCTTGATTCTTGCCTCACTAGTAGATGAAAATACTCCAACATATAGGAAAGGAATTAAGTTAAAGCAACTTTATAAGCACTAGCTCCTAAGTCCTTAATTTTTATTAGTGCCCAATGATGATAACTAAAGGTATAACTCAAGTATGTGAACACCTTTGTGAATGAAAACACCAAAAGACTAGAAATTCTCCCAATGGTAAAACGGTCATTTTTCCATTTAGGGAAAATAAAGTCTAGGATAGTTAAAAGACACATATGAAACATAAAAATGGCCTTGAGTAGGTAATGTGAGAGAGGAACAAGAGATAAGAATGATAACTCCTATCTATAAGTCATAAAAGCACAAAAAAATTCCACTTAGCAAAGGAACTATAGCATAATGGTTTGACAATTCACATGATTATTTTAAGCAGCTACACATCATTTCTCTTTAAGTCTAATAAAGATGTCAAAATTATGTTTCAATTTAACTATCAAATCTCTATAACCTTATGATCCAACTAGAATCACACATAGCTAGTTTTGATCAACATGTACAACAAAAGTAGAGTAAAAAAGGGACTAAAACACCCTAGATTAACACCTATAAAGAGCCTTCACCCTCACACCTGGGACAACAACAATTATTTAAAAGATTGGTCATTCTTCTGAGCAAGAGTGTTTTCTTGGAAACTTTAACTAAGTCCTTGAGTAGTAACAATATTTTGATCTATTAAAAAATTATGGATGTTTTAAAGTCTTTTAAAGCAAGGTTATATTGTCTGTGGGAGAGATTTTTCACAAAATTCAGTATTCTTTTATAGCAAATTTGTTCGTGTGTTTAAACATAATCAATGAGTCCAAAGGACCATATCTTGTTTTATTCTTCATATAAATCATGTTTTCATCATTGTTATAGGTTTATTTGCAATAAATTAAAGTTTTCTCATAAAATATTATTAAATATTCAGTTTATTCATCATTCTCAAACTTTCCTAAGATAATTTTTTATAATAAAATTTGTTAAAGTCATGTTTTCAAGCTATTAGCATGTTTTCAAACTCATATATAATTAATGGTTCAATCACATGCATAATAAGATGCATATGGATGTAGTTTCATTGATGAATATTTCATTTCATTATTCATTACAAATTTATTATTTAATTTCAATGAAATTATTTCATTTATATGCTTGATGTGAATCTTAGACCTTAGAAAAGTGTATTGCATTAGAAAAAAGCATGGTTTCACTAGTTAATATAAAGAACACACACTAATTACTAAACAT
This sequence comes from Hura crepitans, assembly GCA_948208565.1. NCBI lineage: Eukaryota > Viridiplantae > Streptophyta > Magnoliopsida > Malpighiales > Euphorbiaceae > Hura > Hura crepitans. The sequence continues at coordinate 4,909 of CANXYI011664828.1, forward strand.
AATGATGATTAACTATCAACCACTAATCTTGTTCTTTAATGATTGATGACTTTGTTCCTATCTTGGGTTAAAACACTTATGCCAAGTTCATTGATTCTTAGTCTACATTGAGTGAAACTTCTAACAATCTCTCATCATGACTTGTCTAGCTCATAATGTTAACTCCATTAGGGAGTCGTAATGTCACACTTTTAAAAATATGGTTAGCATTGAAAACTCATTGATCAATTCATATGTAAGAACCTATATTAAGCCTTAAAATCAGGAGTGTCTACCGTTTTAGATGTCATGAAATGCTCAAGCTTTCAAATAGTTTAACATGTAAGGGTTACATTGCAACCCAATTTTAACACCCGAAAAATCTCAATCATATGAATAGTACTTCCAGGGATGTGAATAGTGTTTTCTTAAGGCTGGTGGACTAATTTTACTAAATGGAAGTATTAATTATTACATAATTATGGCTGAAATTTAAAGTCATAATGAAGTCATTAGGTGGTTAAAAATGATAGTTAAGTTTTATAACAATATCACATGAATAGTGACTTAGTTTTAATTGAACAATAAAATATTTAAAAAGTTGCTTAGAAAATTTTAAGATTTATACAACTTGATACTCAAAAATTCTAATTAGCTCGTTGGCACTAGAATTGGAATATTTAGAGATCGAGAAGTATTTTTACTACAATCGAGTAACTTTAAAAATTGTGTTTTTAATAAGTTTTTTACATTTTTTAAGCACGTATTTTAGGAGTTTTTTTAGGCTTGAATTATAGACAATTATAGGCCTCTCAGATATTAAAAATAAGGAATGAAAGACTAAAAAAAGGGCTATAAAAAGGGTCAAACTACTAATGAAAGGAGGAATAGTGCTCCTTCCTCCCCCAACGGATAGCTGACACCACAAAAAGGAAGGAAGAAACCATTTTCTTCTTTTTAAGCTAGATTCTTACATCCAAGCCTCTATGACCCCAAAAAGTCATTCCTACCTCGATTTGCATGAAAAATCAAGCAGTTGGTCCAATTTTTTGCCTTAGAGAATAGTAACCCAAAATTTTTTTGATATGTTTTTTCAAATTCTAACATTTTTCCTAGGTCCCTCAGGTGCCCAAGAGATATTTAATATGGTTGGATTTTATTTTTATTGCTTCTATGATTTATTGCAAATTTTTACAAAAGGAATTTGTAATAGGTAGCTAAATAAGTTGACAAAACCTAAGATAAAGGTAAGAGTAAGGTGTGAGTAGGTCTTAGGAGTGCATTGTGACTCTCTTGGTACATGTAATTAATATAAATTGCTTAAATTCAAGTATTTTTAGAAATTCCATACTAGGTAATAAATGCCATTAATGACCTAAACAAGTATTTAATGCACGAGTGCATAATTAATAGTTATTTATGATGTAAATGATGTATGATAGAGTGATTTATGATGCTAGATAAATGACATAGATGTATGCTATTGTAATGACCAAATAGAAATGCATATGTATGTATGTAAATATACCTTATGCATGAGAATTCAAAAGTGTGTGCCTAAATGTTATTAAATGGTCATATATATAAGAAAGAGGTTTAGAGCTTGGGATGGCTCTATGACCAAAATGGCCATGTGAGGTGTGTGTATGTGTGTCAGTTTACATATGAATATGTAGGCATATTTGCTCTTATATGTGTGTTACGATTGATAATTTAACATGTATAAGTGTAATTGATCTTTTGAACATGAAAATGAAGAGAGAAGGAATGAATGATATTATAGAGGGGTAAGAACCATTATCTCTAAATGGCCTAGATGTATGTGTACATATGTGTTTTATTGCTTATAATATATAAAAATGACAATTTATGAATGCGTGTTATTTAATTGATGTTATACATGTAAATATGGAAAAAGAAGGCTAAAATGTGGATATTATACACATGTATGGTGAAATTTTCGAGTTTATGTGTTTATGACAATGTCATGATATGTAAGGTACATATGTGCATAATTGAAGAATTATGTATAATGGATTGTCCATAATGTGATTAATTTATATTTTATGTACTTATGGTATAAAAGGGTCAAAATGTTGAAATATGTTTTTTTTTCATATTTAAATATGCCATAGATTGCTTTTATGATGTAGCATTAGTCTAAATGGCAACTTATTTTGTTATAATGCCTATAGCAAGTTCATGATGTGTATGATATGCATGTATTGACATGAGAGCCTTAAGGGCATGTGATGACATTTACGAATACAATGTTAGTGCATGAGCTCAAATGCCATGTAAACTATGTTATGGCAAATATAATGTCATAAATATACGTAATGCAATTAAAAATGAAATCATGATGAGACAATGCATTCACTAACATATGCATATAGAGAATTGATATATGGCATTAATTATATATGTGGCGTGTCATAAAATCATAATAAGGTTATAATCACATTTTTCCTAATTTAGTCATTTGTTAGCTAAACTAATGTACTTAAAATCAATATTAAGTAGTATTAATATGGTGAAACTAAAATTAAATGGTTAATAGCCTATGAAAGTAAATGACCTAGTTAGATAGGTTAATCGATTAGCTACGAGTCATAGCAGCTGCTAGGGTACTTTGGTACCTTTGTGGCCTTTAAGTTGCGATGCATAAACCTTCTATTTACTTTCTATGCCCTACCTTATGGGTCTGAGGCATTAATATTTGGATTTTATTTTTAACCTCGGGTCTTATGTGTGTTGATGATATGATTCTCTGGCTTTTGAGTCTAATGCGTGCGGGGCCTAAGTGGTTTCGAGGGCTTAGGTGGTCTACTGATACTTTATTATCCATAGTGTTATTGTTTCTTGAGTATGAGCTTAATAAGTGGATATTAATGAACTATAAACATATGGATTTAATATATGTCATGTTCTTAAAGATGTATGATGTGTAATTTCTATTAAGTAGCATATGCATATTTTATGCTATATTATTATAGTGATGTACAATATGTTAAATGTTACATCTAATAATATAATAGGAATATTCATATTCCATATGTAGAGATTATGTATTTTTACTGAGGAGAAGAGTGGTTAGTGGAGTCACCACTTAGCCTCTATACCAAGACCTCTAATCTTTTATACTAGAAAGGTTTGGAACTCAAATCTTATTTATACCCCAATAATATGCCTTCCATTTTATATTGTAATGTTTATCAGTCTTGTATCAGGGCAAGCATGCATTATATTTAAGTATGAATATCACCTTTGCATGTATAAGAATAAATTATGGTATTTAAAGCATATAATAAAAATATTGATATATTCAAACATCAAGAAATCAGGTTCTTGATTAGTTTACAGTATGACCTGACAATTACTCATAATTCTATAGGAATTGGCAATAATTGCCCAACTCCCATCTCTAAGAGATTGGTCTTTTTAAAATACATTTTTAATATGACTTAGGATTAGGAAAACTCAAATATGTTTTATTATGAAAACACAAATTAATTATGTAGAAAATCATTTAATGTGAAAGTTAGTTAATTGGCAAGTAAAATAAGTTGTTTAACTAATTATTACAGCCCAAAATAAATCAAAAGATATAATAGGTACAAAACCAAAGGAAATAAAGTAAAGCACTTAAATGGTCCCATCTGTATGTTGATAAGTTCATGTAGACTCTATGTAACTCTAATTTGTGTCCGTGTGGACTACTGCTTATAAGTGATATTATGTCTGTCTAGACCTCTTACTCTAATGATAAAGATTACTTGCATACAACTCAAAGGAAGAGGTTTAACAATACTAGATAAAAGATTTATATAGAATTATAAGGAAGACATGAAATACAAATACATGTAAAATCAAAATTTAAAGTAGATATTTGCATAGATCACGTTCCTTATAAGAAGGAATCCATGTGGACAATACATTAATTTTTTATATATTAACAACATGTATTTTTACAATGAGATAATTATAAAACATGCTAACATCATGGAATTATATTGATATGGTAAACAAGATATATTAAAGTATGACATATAAGACAAATAAAACATTGTTATTAAACATAAGTCTATTTAGATGACATACCATACATATATCAAGAAAGTAAGTTCATTTGGACATTATCATGCTCACAAATAAGTTTGTGTAATTAGAACAAAGATAACAAAATGAATATGATGTAATGGCAGTTAATTGTACACTATAAAGGAACTTAAAACCATGACCTACTCCTATAATCAAAGTAGGGATTACTTAGAATCACCTCACTTGTGATCAATCATTAGAGATTATAGGTCCATGAAAAATAGTATCAATTATATACAGAAGAGACCTTAGATATTACTTGGTGAATAAACCCTTTAAGTAACAACACAAAAGTGTAGGATTATAGAAGGAATTATTTTAGGTGAGGCTAATAAAACTAATAGATTGTATCCTGGTTATAGTCATTTGCTTGACTTACAATTGTTGTGAATTTGTTTCTCAATATCCCCCTTCTTCATACCCAAAAAAGAGCATTTATAGGCTTAGGTTTAAGAGTCTCCCATCTAAAAGAAGCAAAATCCTAATAGGATTAAGATTTATAGTCTAAATAAGAAGATCCTACTTCTAAAAGATTTTATGTCGATAAGTCCATATGGACTAGTGTGTCTTAGTCTGTGCAGACCTAGGTGATATACTTCCCCACCAGTCTTTGGGCTTTAAGCTAGGTTTGAGTTAGTCCGTATAGACATAAACTTAGACTTGTTCAGGTAAACCATGGGCTTTAGGCTTAGTAGAGCTGATTGGGCTAGTACAAACCTAGGTAGAGTGTGTCTGTATGAACCCTATTTTAAATAGGTCTGTGCAGACTTGCTTCCTAAAGGACTTGTGCCATTGCTTAAGAGCTTGTCTCTAGTGATCATCATAGGCTAAAAAGTGAGGTGTCTATAGTTGCCCCCACTTTGGTCTATGCTGTGAAATGCCAAAACAAGTGTATACTAAAGTATCTGAGTTAGAAGTACTTACATAAAGGTATACTTACCTACTGTAAAGCTATATGAAATATGGATGCCAACTTCTAAATTATTGCCAAGAGCTTCTATCTTCCCTCTAGATACAGGTACCTAAGGTTGTTCGACCAATGAGGTCTAATTGAATGAAAGATGTTTTGATCTCACCTAAAGTTGTTTAATTAATGAGGTTTGACTTGATTTAACTAGGATAGAATTTTATACTAGCTTATTAAGCTAAACTCAAGAAATTTATGGATTGGCTTATTAGGTTAAATCTAAGAAAGTTGTAGATTAGCTTATTAGGTTAAATCCAAAAAAGTTATAGATTAGACATGAAATCAAATCCTAGAAAATTAGATTACACACGGAGTCAAATATTAGAGAATTTGAATCCTATAAAAGAGAATGCGATAGGAATTAATATCAATTTGATAGAGCAAATTTTGTGAAACATCCCTTACTTTTATGGATAAGGCTTTAATTCAAGGAAGATTAAGTAGTTATCTACTGTAAAGTGATTAGAATGCTTAGTGCATATGTGTATTTGCCCTATGAGGTTGTTAACCTTGGATACATGTAGCATTGAGCAATTTATAGAGACTATATGCATATAACTAAAATAACTCATGTGCCTAATATAAGGGATCCTATGAATAGAGTCTATAAGTCTACGCGAACATATCTATGAGTTTAATCTCAGTGTGGACATGAGTGAGTGTAATCTATATGGATGAGGTTGAAGTAAGTCACTGTGGACAATGCTTGAGGTAAGTACATACGAATGTAAGTGAAGTAAGTTTGTGTGGACATTTCATGATAGATCGATAATTGTTGGGTTTCTTCCTTTTCTTCTTCATTTTCGTTCTTCTATTTTTTTCTATTTTCTGTCAAAACAATTCGATGGTGAATTCTCCATTTGACAACTCTCCCTCATTTTCCTCCGATAATACCATGGTAAAGGAAGAAACTTTAATGACTTTTCTTCTTGCGATAATCACGGGTTCCCCTCCATCTCCTCCCTTGCTAGAGGATATCTCCATGCTGATTTTGGAGGATTGTATGTCCTCTATGGCTATCAACCACCCATAGAGCACTACTATAATGAATGGATCTCATTCGATGACCTAACTCCATTTGAGCTTATAATGCATGCTTAGAAGTGTGCCCTAAGGTGTATTTTCTTCCTTTTATATGCCCTATTATTATTTTATTAGATTTTTCCTTCATTTTCTTATTGTGTGACATCTCTAGTTTAATAAATCTATGTGGACCTGGTTAGCTTAGGGCAGCCTAGGTTCGTGCTAACCTTGTCTTAGCTTAATAGTTCCAGTATTATTAGCATATGATATTGAGATTTCCTACATGTGATAGATTAAAAAGTCGGTGCAGACTCATTGGAAGCTGTATGTAGTTCATATAAACTTATATTTACTTGTGCATGTTATCCATGTGGACTTATTGAATATTTAGCCTTTCTATAGGTAGTTGTGCAATATAGATGTTTGAGGTCCATGCAAACTTACTTTGGTCTATCTACTTGTTGTCTATGCAAATATCCTTATTGAAACTATAATCAGTACAGATGTTTGTCTTACTTAATGTGTTTACCTTTTGTAGACATGTCTTAAATGTGGGGGCACCCTATCTAAACCATAACAATGGTATTCTATGATGCCTATCCCTATTAAAAATAGGATGAGAGTGATAGTTCTAAGCATTCATAGACCACTTGGTTAGCGGAGATTTTCATTGAGGCTTATAGGCTCTTAAGGCTCTTCTAGATAGATGGATGGACACCACACACACATTTCACTTATCATTTGGGGAGCTAGCCATAACACCTTTTGATTGGGCTTTTATTACTGGAGTACCATGCACTAGGTGAGCTATTACTTTTCATGTGTGCTATCACTACCATTCACTTTAACTATAAAAGGTGAGGGAGCTATTGGGTTTTATACCTTAGGATCATTTTAGGAGCATTGACTGCATAGATTTGCATGAGAGGTGGATGGATATTACTCCATCCACTCAATCTAAGGTTGATCAGTACATGTGCTGCATCCTTTTATACTTGATGGGTACCACATTATTTGCCAATGCCAATGGTAATGTGAGTTGGAGCTTCCTTCCTATCTTGGAGTAGATTAGGAGTATTGGCTCCTAGAACTGTTGTTGTTCCTCTCTTGGCTGGGTTTTTAGAAGCTTGGATATGGCTATTCGCACTAAGAAAAGCCATCAATTTGTATAGGGCTTTTGTATTAGGCGTTCTAGTTAGTAATCTATTTTGATCCCTTTCTTTCCCTCTTATGGTCATTTCCAATTTTATCCTTATGCCTTTGCTTTTCATAGGTTTGGGCATATAAGTTTCATTTATTACCTCAACCTTACAAGTTAGACATTCCTCATCAATACTTAGTGATAGATAGATGGGTTTAACCATCCTCAAGGCCTTGGAATGCATCTTCTCTTATGCAGCATCATCAGTACCTCAGTTCTAGAGCTTGGTCTTATATGAGTATTTTTGCACATGAAAGTCCATTATTAGTAATTTAGGTGATATTAATTAACATTTACCTTTGTAGATTAGCTTGGCATGGTGGGCCTTCCCACTTAAGGAGATGCCAGACTTTTTACATTTTGCTCGAGAATTGTCTTCTCGTAAGATGTTTCTTACCACTCTAAAAGCTTACTCATGGTTTCTAGGGGAGAGAATAATAAGCTAGCACATGCAACCTAATGTACATCATGTTCCTTAGAGTCCTTCTAACTTGATGATATTTGGGAGGTACATTGATGATTTGGAGTTTGTGCTTGGGAGCACACTAATAGAGAGTGATAGGGAGGGTTATCTCTCTTGGGCATTTATTCACTTGCTACCTTGAGTGCCTTACACTTTAGGACCTCTTCCTCTTTAGGTGAGTTACTTGTCTGCTGCTCATTATTTTTGAAAATAACTTCTAACTATGTATTGTGTTGCAGCCTACTACAACCACCTCTAAAGCTGGACCTTCTTTTACTAGAAAGAGGGCGAGATCTATTCTAAGTTCTCCTAGCTCTCAGTTTTCACCTCCTCCTACTCGTACTGCTAAGAGTGGAGTTTTTAATCCATTTATTAGTTAGTCATTATTGCCTAATGAAATTATAAGCATATTGATTGACATATTGGAGCTAAGCTATACGTGATATGGTGTGGATAGAAAGCTATCCTCTGCTCACCTTTATATTGAGGATAACTGGCTAGTTCTTTTTGAGCTAGAGAACATAATACTATTATGGTACCTTTCAACTTTTATTGATCTTTATGTTGATACACTTTTTTTGTCTTGATTTAGATAGATAAAAAGGGCTCCTATAAAGATAACCGCTCACATAGTAAAAGCCTTCAGGTGGGCAATGGTAGACGAGACACAAGTTCTTGCTATAAGCAATTTCCTACAATGGTTAATTTATGCAAATGTGTATGTATATATGTCATGCATTGATCCTTCATTCTTTTACAGAGTGAGTTGTCAAGAAGAATTACTGCTTTTCACAAAACTCAAAAGAAGCTAAGGGCCTTAAAGGTTTCTAAAAAGTTGGTGCTCTCTACTGATGATAAAGATACAGAGGATGAAAATGAGACTGAAGAATAGATGGCAACTTTATTATTTTTTGTGAATAGGCCCAACTTTTTGTATATATAAACATTAATACATAATCTTTTGTTTTAAATACAATTTTACATCTTTATATAAAAATGTTTGATAACTAATGACAAAGCACACTACCATAATTGAATATCATACATCCCCTCTATCTAGGGACTTGTGCTATAGATCGATGACATCATACCATAGATGACAATGATCCATATTACTATGATTACTGTTCTATTAAAGGTTTAGTGACCTCAATAAGTGCCATTTTTAGTAAGAAATACTTAGAGAGCCTAATAATTCTTGGTCCGTGAGGACATGGTTTACAAAGGTCCATGCAGATATTATTCCTAGTTGATAACAAACACTATTATGGACCTATCTTAAATTTTGATTATTTTGAGATTCGTACGGACATCGTCATGTGTTTTAGATTCCTAGTCTTAGTAAGAAAAGGAATGGTAAAGGTTAGAGCCTATAAATGCCTCCTTTTCTCCTTTGTTGATGCCATACTTCACTACATCTCTCTCTTTTAGTCAACAATTATCCAAGATCTTGGAATCAAAGCTTCCTAGACTTTGAACATCCTTGCTCCCTTTTCTACCCTTAAGTTCTTAAAAAAAGTAAGGATTGTCCATAACTTCTTAAATCTTATTGTGCATTATTAGGACCCTATATTCCATGTGTTCATCTTCAATCATCAAGAGATTACCCTAACTATGGAAGAATTTGTCGTTATTTTGAACTATAAAGTTGCTTCAGATGATCCTTTGGCTCTTCCATCCTTTAAAGAGAATTATCCCATAGATATTATTCTTTGGGTGTTTCTCCTTTTATGGCTCAAAAAGTGATTCCAGGCATAAGCCTAATTTCTTTGCATGCGATTTTAGATTTTGCTCACAAATTTCCCCTCAATTTAATGGAATGGGTTAAATGCACATTACTATACATTTTTGGCAACTTGTTAATAGTCACCTTCAAAGATAAGTTTTATGATTTCAAGGTCCTCCAAATCCTAATCAAAATATGATCTAAGCAAAAACCTTTTAGTGCCTTTTTAGCTGAAACCATTTGAGGATTAGATGCTTTAAAGAGAGGGGATATTAACTTTGAAGTTGGGAGCCCACTTCTTTTTACAAGTATGCATAGAGAGCCTTTGTAGTTTTTCCCTTTAACTTTATTATTAATATTTTTTCTTTTAACCCTAACTTTTGCCTAGTGCTCCCATAAGGGTTTTTGTACTAAAGAGTTTGCCTAACTTTTTCTTAGTTAGTCCCTTACAAATTTTCAAACCTAGTGGCCCTTTTTTTTATTTTTTTATTATTTTTTTAGATTTGGTTGTAGGAAACATTAAGGCTACTTGTGTGGCACCCTCTGCCCGATCTGTACACCAGACCTAAATAGGGGATGCATGCACATAAAATGATATCCAGTCAACTATCCAAAATCACTTATAATTTAAAACATTTATATAAGAAAACATTTCTTGACTCAAATATGAAGTAAAACATTAAAAACCTTTTGGCACACAAATTGAGGTAACCATTGAGGCTATCATGTTAGAAATCTGACAACATAAGGGCTGTACCGAGACACTTTCCCAAATTTTTACCTACTTAAAAACACTTTTTTTATAATCAATAAATTCATCTCTAACTCAAATGGGTCCTCCTGACCCTCCAATCACGACATAAACACATTGAGCCTCAGGCTCTCTAATATTAACAATCTCACATGCAATATCATTAATCAACACACAACATGTGAGAAGCAGATAAGTAAAATCCATAGTTAAAATATTTGATACAAAAACCCATTACAAGATGCAGATTAAACCCAATCTCTTAGGAATCACAAGAGCACACTCACTATATAACCATTACATTTACATCACTACTACTATTACAAAAAGAGTACAAAAATAACCACACAGAGGTTATCCTCATGTCTCCTGATATACAGAAGCTTTGACTCTAATATGCTGCCCTATTACCTATGCATAGCAAAAAGGAAATGCACTAAGCTTTTGCTTAGTGGTGTGATCACTTTAACTTGTAAAAAGGTTAATCTTAACATGCCCATATGCACACAAGTCATTTTTGGATTTAAAAAATCATAGATAAGTAAATTTTGTGTCTTATATGCAAATATGCACATTTTAAGCATACTCATGCCTTTAAATGTCAAATATGCCAAAAATCTCAAATATTATCTAATAATCATATATAGGTTATAAAGCACAACTTATGTCATAACATCATTGTATAAGCATGTAAGCTACCATATCATAATCATGCATTGCAAGGAATATTATATTGGGTGTTTCGGGTCATGAAGTTTGAAATCACTATAAGACTCCTTTTTTTCACATCATTATCATAATCATTGCATTAATAGTTCCCACATGATAAGAATTTATTTAAGAAACTTACCACGCTTCAAAATAGCCAATTCTTTACTCGTAGACTTAAGGAATGCACTTATAGCTTATAGTTATCTTATAGGTCATATAGAGACATTATTTTCCATATAAGTGTTTTAAGTTAAAATAACAAACATATATCATTTAAAGCCACTTAAATGCTGATAAACACATTTAGACACTTTAAGACTGATTTCAAGTCATTAGCCCTCATTATGTCCGCATATCACATATTAGAGTCATTTAACATACGATACCAAATTATGCATTTTTAAGCCATTTTAATCGCTTAACTAATGCCCATATTAATAAGACAACTAACCAAGACTAGATAATAGAATTTCTTAGGCTTAAAGGCACTCATACCCATAGGCACCTATACTTAAGCCCGAAGGCTCTCACATCTATAGATGCGTAACCTTAGGCAGGCCTAAAGGCTCTCATACCCTTTAGGTATGTAATCTTAGGCTGAAGGTATTCATGCCCATCAGCATGTAATCTTAGGCTTAAAGGCTCTCACATCCTCAAATGCATAATCAAACTTAGACCCGAAGACTCTCATGCCTGTTGGCATGTAAATCAATAACTCACAAGTCTCATACCCAAAGGTATGCTAGCAGCCACTACAATCCTAGTTAACTAGTCAACCTATCCAAGATAGGTTTTCTAACTATAGAGGCATTATTAAACATGTCATATATGTCAAATTAATCAATTTCACTTTTTATATTATTATATTAACTTAAAATCACCATTGGCCTTAATGCACCTTTGTATGGCCTAAACACATCACTTGGCCAACTTAGGCCTATTGATGTCTATTAAACCCGAAGGATCTATTTTCTAGATGTAATGGCATTAAAACACAACAATAAAACAATATGTCCCATAAAAACACAAATATCAACTCAAACAACCATTACATGGCATTTTCCAATATTCACATTCAAATGGTCACCTATTGCTTCTTCATGCATTTATGACACATACATATCCAATAAATGTCAAAAATCCATTTTTAGCATATTAGCATATCGCATTTATGCACATACGATATTTTCACATCGACAAGAACATGTGTGCACACATTATCGCACTTATTGTTTCAAGTAGGCATAATGCTGCACATTTGTATATCAAGTCATTCCATGGCATTTTATTACACCTTGCATTCATTATACATGTTCGAATCATACAAATATCATACGCATGCATTTTTAGGCATATGACACACAACATGGCATACTTGATTTTTATCTTGCATAATGCATTAATAACTCAATATCAGCATTTTTGCGAGTTCCATCACTCATAACCACTTTAAACCACCTCATATCATGCATTTATCATCTCATTACTCATACATTTCAATTATAACATTTATTATATTTTTAAGCATTTAATACCATTTATTATTAATATGTACATAAAGCAAAGCATACATTAAATGCAAATTTTAGCTAAATTAAAGTGATTACACATACCCAACAAGGTCGTAGGAGACCTTCGAAGTCGGCCTAGGCCTTCTACTTGCCTTGGGAGGCTTGGATTGTCATTTTGCCTATGAATACAAAAGGGTACAAAATAAAAAAAAATTAATATAAAATAATTTAGAAGTCGAAAAAATATTTCGAGCCTAAATATGTGCTCTATAACACCCAAAGAGGCCATGAAAAATAAAATTTGTGAAAAAAGAAAGATCGAAAGAGAGGAAGGTACTATTCACCTCAAAATTCTTAGTTTTTCTCCCAAAATACTCTGCCATTCCTAATGATTTTGGTGTCCACAGACTGATCTCAGAACACTCGTTGTTTCGGGTATAATTTTACAAAGTGGGTCGGCTTAAGGAGAAAAAAATTAAGAAAGAAGAGAGGGAGAGGGAGCTCACAATTTTCTTAGTGTAGAGGGAAGGGAATTTGTGTTTCTTTGAAAGAAAATGGATAGAAATAGAATTTCTATCCAATTTATAGTTTTAAAAATAAAAATTTTCCTTTCTTTCAAAAAATTGTTATAATTGATAGGAATGTCAGTTCTCCCCTATTCCTATCCCTAAAATTCCAATAATCAAATCCCTGAATTCTCCCAAAATCTCAAGCCCAATTTTCGACAATAACTTGAAAAATTAATATATTTTATGTTCTAAAAATTGGGTAAAAATAGTTCTCGAACACAAAAATTTCCAATTCTAAAGCCATTGGACTATTCAAAATATTTGAGTATCAGGTTGTAATATTTTTGGATTATTTTGAGCAACTTTTTATTTATTTTACAGTTCAACTTTGCCTGCAGCACTATTTATATGACACTGCTATAAAATCTTAACTAGCATTTTTAACCATCCGAATGACTTCAGATTGGCTTCAAACTTCACCTAAAATTCTCTTGTAATTAATACTCCTCGTTGGTATGCTTAGTGCAACTCGAGTTTTGAGAAGCACTATTCATCACGGGAAGTACTATTCACCAAAGTTGGGATTTTCGAGTCATTATAGCTTGCACCTCCTCTAGAAAAGCATTGGATTAAGTATGCTCTGAATCAATTGTGAAAGGAAACTTGAGAAGAGATTTAACACTTGTAATCAATAGACTAAATGGTTTAATACCACTATTGCAATCCACTAGAGGTGTTCTTGGTGGAAGATCACCCGTTTTTCCCTATCTTTCCATTCAAGCTGTGTCCCCTTGATTAGATTGAAGCATACTACATTTTATATTCCTTCTCAAATCTAATAGCAATTTAGTCTATTGGAAAGGATCCTTTTCGAACCTTTGGGGTTTCATAGTGGACTTTTAACACATTGTTTCTTTCGATATTTTCTTGACTTGTGGAAATGTCGTGCTATACTAAGAGATGTGTATAATCATGTGACTAACAATATCAATATAAATGATAATTATAGAGATTGGATTCTCAGTACATCTAGAGATAATTGGACATTTGTACTAAAAAGAAAAAGTGAGGATAAAACTTTTATGCTTAAAAAGAAAAGATGTGTTTAGATTTTTTTTAGAGTTTAGTTACTTGTATAATTTTTCTCAATTGATAAAAGTCTGCATACCAATGATCATGACAAAAGCATTTTTGCCATTAATTGCCTTTGAAACTAAGCTACTTAATCTTAGTAAATATATTAATTTCCCATTGATGATACTGTCATTACAAACCAGCTTGGAAAAGGTTTTCTTTATTAGACATTTTCTCTCAAATCCCTTAATTTTTGCATGAAGTGCCTAATAGGTTTTCACCTTATCAGGGTATCTTAACTTTTGCCTAAGCTACTTTATTTAGGTTTTCAACTTAGTGGACTTCCTTTTTTATCTTTAATAGAAATACTTTTTTAGCTTATCTATGTTGATAGGTTTTGAGAATTCATTACCTTCTAAGTCTAAGATTTTGACACCTCTATCTTTGAATATCTTCTTAACCAAGTGTGGGCCTTACCAGTTAGGCTTGAACTTTCTTTTAGGATATAATAATAAAGGCCTGGTTTGTTTTAGTACCAAATCACCTTTTCATATGTGTTTGGGCTTGACTTTCTTATTTTAAGCTCTAGCGATTCACTTCTGATACAATTATATATGATAAAGAGCTTTGATTCACTTTTCATCAATCAATGCCAATTGTTCATATCTATTCCTAACCCATTTTGCTTCCAGCATAACCCTAAGTGAAGGGACTTTAATTTCTATTAGTAGCAGTACTTTTATGCTATAAACCAATGAATAGGGTGTGGCTTGCATAGATGTCTTGACAGTTGTTTTGTATCCCTATAGTACAAAGGGTAACTTGTCTACCTAATCCTTATAGGTAACTATCAGTTTTTGTAAATTTTTTATGGTATTCTTATTGGTTGCTTTAACTGCCCCATTAGGTTGAGATCGGTACAAAGAAGACTTATGATACTCAATTTTGTAGTTTTATAAAAGTTGTCTAGTTTCACCTTGAAACTATACTTCATTATCTGTGATGAGTTACTGTGGCAATCCATACGAGTTGATGATATTTCTTTCAATAAATTTCACCATCTGTCTTATCCCCAATTTATTGAAAGATTTACCTTTAACCCATTTTGAGAAGTAATCAATTGCTACCACTATGTATCTGTGCCCTCTAATAGCTGACAACCTTATTTCCCTAATTATGTTTGTACCTTATATGGAAAATTACTAAAGAGATAACTAACTGGTCAAGTCATTAGGGGGTAGGTGACTTAGGTTCCTATAGATCTAGCAACTGTGGCATTTTTTGACAAAGTTGCAGTAAGCTATTTCTATGGTTAACCAATAATATCCCAATCACATGAACTTCTTAGCCAAGTTTTTCCCATTCATGTGAGGACCATAGACACCTTCATACACCTCTCTGAGTATTTTCTAAACTTCCAATTCATCCACACATTTGAGTTGAATGCCATCCAACTACCTTTTATACAACATTCCTTGGTACAAAATGAACTGAGCTGATAACTTCTATAGGACCCTCTTTATCTTTCTCACTTGTAAGGTCTAGGTACCATTCAATTTTTAAGTATACTTGGATGTCATGATCCTAAGGTGAGTTGACATTGGTTTGTTTAGTTGTAGTGCTGACTATACCTATATACATAGGGAATCTCTATTTGCTAAACTACAAGGATTTGGGCAAATACTTTTTAGTGAGGTTTGAAACTAACATCAAAGTGGCTAAGGCATTAGTGACTTAGTTTTGTTCTTTAGGGATGTTATAGAAAGTGCATTGATCAAATCCTTTGGATAGATTTATGAGTATTCTAACATACTTACTTAAGTTCTCATCCTTGATCTCCCAATTACCTTTCACTTCTTGTATGAATAGCATAGAATCCTTGTATACACCAATCACTTTTTCCCCTAGCTGGTATAAAGTTTCAAGGCCATAGATGCATGATTTGTACTTTGTGACATTGTTAGTATCATGGAACTCTAACTTTCTAGCCTAAAACATCTACTCACCTTCTAGATTGATGAGTAATACACTGGCTTTTGCACCTTTTTGGTTTACTTCTCCATCGAAGAACATTTTCCATCCATCTTAGGATATTACCCCTAAGTGTTCATCTAAAAACTCAAATTCTTCTTATTTTCCCTTGATTTGGTGTTATGCTAGGAATTCAGCTATTGCTCACCCTTGAATATCTTTTTAGTGAGATAAGAG
>CANXYI011664854.1:0-11600 GCA_948208565.1 Hura crepitans
ATTGAGATATCAGTATAGGATAAAACTAGAAGTATACTGCATGGGTTAACTATTGGACATGTTTTTAATGATTGAATTCACCACTAAGTATTTTTATACTCAGTGTACCTATTTCAATGTGGAGGTACCAAGATCAAAGGCATCACCTCGTAAAGCATGCAGTGGAGTTTAGAGGTCATTCTTGAGAAGACTGATCATGTATAGATATATAGTTTTTACACTCTATGTACTTAGGTGGGGAAAATGGGTGTGATGTATATAAGGGACATAGAGTAGTATTCGTTTATAATAGACTATGTTGTATTTTATCATGTGATGGTTTCTTTTATGTATGTGTGATCTGTGCTAATGCTTGTGAGTTTGAGGCTCTTTGTGTTTTTATTGTGGCATAAGGCCTGTGATTGTTATGTGATAGATGATGTTGATAAGATGATATCTGGGGGACTAGAAAGGTCTTAGAGATACAATATATGATACAGAAGTGTTTACAGGTATAAAAGAATTTTGGGATAGTGACCCAGGCAGCCAGTATGCTACTGGAGTTTTTAGGACATACCAAATTGTGTTGAATTCCTTCTATAATAGCTGGAACATGGTAATATGAACTTAAATGGACTATAGAAACTAACTGAATTAAATTTGGAGTCAGATAGAATTATCTAGTGCAGTATAAGTAAAAGTTAAATGAATGATTATGGGAAAAGTGAGATGGGTGACCTAGTGGGAAATGCATCGCTTATTAGGTTTTTTTAGGAATCCAGCAAAGGGTGTCATAGATGGACTTTGTTGTTGGCTTACCTATGACAAGAAGTGAATGTGACTCAATTTGGGTTATGGTAGATTGATTGACTAAGACTGCACATTTCATACTAGTTAGGATGGATTACTCTCTAGAGAAGCTTGTAGAATTATACATCAATAAGATAGTCAAATTACATGAAGTGCCTACTTCGATCATATCGGATTGAGTCAAGGTTCACTTTAAAGTTCTTAAAAAAGCTTCATAATGCCTTGGGCACTCGATTGAGTTTCAGCATGACATTCATCCTTAAACTGATGGTCAATTAGAAAGAGTCATTTAGGTAACTCTTGGTACTTGAGTGATTTTGATACTAAGTTATCTGTGTGATGTTCATGTTAAGTGTGTTTGCTAGGTGCTTAAGGATATGCTGAGAAGTTGTGCTATAGAGTTCAAGGGAATCTAGGACTATTATCTTTCTTTTAGTTGAATTTGCTTAAAACAACAATTTTCAAGCAAGCTTGGGAATGGCTCTTTATAAAGCTCTTTATAAAAGGAAGTGTAGAACACTTTTATATTAGAATGAGCTAAGTGAGACCAAGTTAATAGTGCCAGAACTAATTAAATTTGCTAAAGAGAAGTTGAAAATTATTAAATATAGGTTGAAAGTAGCTTCAAACTGACTAAAATCCTATGCTAATATAAAAAGGAAGGACATTCAGTACGAAGTGGGAGATAAGGTGTTTTGAAAGTCTCACCTTAGCAGAAGGTTCTATAGTTTTGTATGAAAGGAAATTTAAGTTCGAGATTTATTAGTCCATACGAAGTGATAGAATGTGTGGGACTGGTAGCCTATAGACTAGCTTTGCCTTTTGAGCTTTAGCAAATACATAATGTATTTCATGTGTCTATGCATTGAAATTATAGATCATATCCTTCACATGTCCTATCCATTGAAGAAGTGGAGATTAGACTAGAGTTTTGTTATGAAAAAGAACCTGTGAGAATTCTGGCAACAAAAGTGAAAGAACTAAGAAATAAGACTGTACCACTTGTGAAAGTACTTTGGAGACACCATGGCATTGAAGAAGCTTCCTGAGAGACAAAAGCTCATATAAGGGAGCAATATCTATAGCTATTCAAACCAGGTAATTTTGGGACAAAATTTCTTTTAAGAGGGGAAGAATTATAATGCCTTAAAAATACCAGTGTTATGAATAGTACTTTCTCGAGGCTAAGAGTACTAATCCTACTGAATGGATTTATTAATCATAACATAATTTTGGGTGAAATTTGAAGTCAAAATTATGTCATTTAGGTGGTTAAAAATGACAGTTAATTTTTAGAACAATTAATGTGAAGTGACCTAGTTTTAGCTGAATTATAAAAATATTCAAAAGTTGCTTAGAAAATTCTAGGATTAGTACAACCTGATACTTAAATATTCCAAATAGTCCATTAGAACTAGAATTTTTAAAGTACAAGAAGTATGTTTACTAAATCAAGAAAAATAAATATAATGGCATTTTATTCTATTTTTCTTATTTTTTGAGCTTCGATTTTTAGAGGGTTATAGGGCATTAATTATAGGTTTTTAAAGGAGTTAAATTGAGGATAATTAAGGTGGAGTGAAGTGGAGTTAAGAGAGGAAAAATAGGAGGACTTAAGTGGAAATTTTTTTACATTGTAAAAAGGTCAAAATTAATTAAAATGGTTAATGTTGGAATAGTATTCCATTTCCTTCTTTTCTCAATTTGAGTCGACACCTTCCTCCTCCTATGGAAGCTTGAATTTGCTTCCTTCCATCCTACTAATCTCTCACACCTAAAGCCTCTATGACTTCTGAAAGCTAGTAAAAGTGAGAAATTGCGAAAAAAATTGAAAGATTTGCTCAAAATTAAGTCTCGATAAATAGTGACCATTTTTGGTTCGAGTAAGATTTTCTGAGTTCCAATATTTTTTCTATGTTTTATAGGTGCCTAAGAGTCTATCTATGTGGTCAGATTTAATTTTTGAAGCATATTTAATTTTATACGATTTTTAGGCAATTGACTCGAGCGAGAATCAGAAGGATAAGGCAAAGGCATAAGTGTGATTGTAATCACCTGTTGAACTCATTGTAAGTGAAATTTTGGAAGTTTAATATGTGTATGTGTGTGTGTGCATTAATGAGTGTATTTGTTGGATATGAAAGTATGGTATTCAATGTAATTAATGCATTGATGTGTTTTAATGTTGTTTGCTTTTTTTATTAAGTAAGAATAAATGCTTGGAATGAGGAATAAATGAATAGTATATGGGCATGTGGTGTAGGCCAAAATTGGCCTTATGAATGGTGTGTATGTGTTGTTAAGGTTAATGTGTTTAAATTATCATAATTGAACATTTATGTCTTATCATAGTTTTGGTGGAATAAATGATATATGTGTGTGGTTGTAAGTGAATTCAAATGGGTGTTAGTGGCCTTAAGGTTGGTATAGCCAAACGGCCTATGTATGAAATGAGTGTGATATATTTATGTTGGTTATGGTTAAATGAATATAAGGATTTAAAAAGAGTTAGAAAAATGTTAATGAGCAAGAAAATGCATGTTCCATGATACTTGATGCTGTGTGTAGCATATATGTATAAATGTTATCTTATGAGTATATGAGTTGATGGATTAATGTATGTGAGAATGCTAAATATGTATTTTGTGCACATGCACATGATATGGCCAATTCATATATGAGCTTGATTAAGCTATATTTTTGGTTCATACATGTCTAAAATGTTAGTTTTATGTGTATTATGATGTGTTTCAAACATTATGGCTAAAATTTTGATTATGGCATAATATGCCCCTTTTTTATGAAATTATGCCTACTATGTTTGCAATGTACCATCAGAGATTGTATAATGGTATAGGTAATGTTGATACCATTTTATTGGTGCATATAAGTTGTTATATGTAACATTTTAAACTTTGGTAGAATAAATATAAGAATAATGAACATAGTTTCCTGGTTAGTCATATGTTAGCCTAATCACCATGTTTAATTAAATTAAGATATTTAAATTAATAAATCAAGAAAATTAAAATATGATGATTGGCCCATACTAGTTTACAACCTAGATTGGATAGGTTAATCAGTAAACTAGGGGTTTAGTAGCTGCTAGGATAATTATATGTCCTTTTAATAACCATTAGGTCCAAAAATGACTTGCAAGTCCAGATTATAACCATTTGGTCTTATAATAACTTTAGAGTCCAGAAATGACTTTCAAGTCCAGGAATGATCTGTGGGTCCAGCAATGACCTACGGGTCCAGATTATGACTATTTGGTTCGATAGTGACTTTAAAGTCTAGAAATGACTTTTGAGTCTAGGAATGACCTTCAGGTCTAGTATGCGAGCCTTGGTGGACCAAATGGCCTCAGTGGCATCGTGTCCTTATTATTTAGCATAGATAAGTGTTTCCTTATGTATGGGATATTAATTATATGAATGTTGAGATTTCCTAACTGTAGACACCTCACTCTTGACCTATGATGATAGCCAGAGATAGACTCTCAAGCATGGCATAGGCCTTCAGAAAATAGGTCCGCATGGACCTATTAGATAATGTCCACATGAACTAAATACAAAGATTAGGCCAAAACTTAGCCCATAAACCAATGTGCTAAAACTTAGTCTGCGCAGACTAGTACGAACAAATCCGTATGGACTTGTTAATGAAAAAAGCTTTCTGAAAGTAGAATTCCTGCTATTCAATTCAAGATTCAGAACCCTACTAGGGTTAGGACTCCTTTCTAAATGGGAAAAACCTAAAAACCTGAGAATATAAATGCTTCTCTTTTAACCAAAGAGAGGAGGAGGCTGAAAAATATACTTTTCTTAGTACACATATTAGATTAGAGTATTCAGAAACAATTACACATCCATCCAACCAATTAATCCCTATTTACCTTCTAAATTTCCACACACTTGTGCTGTTTCTTGAAGAGGACATTTGTTTAGGTAATATCTAATGTCCATTATAACCTTCTTGCTACTTCAATAGGCTTATGATCTCTAAAGTTGATTGTAAGTGAGATGATACTTTGTTATCCCCACTTTAGATCATAAGGAGTAGGTTATTGTTATAAGAAGTGTACTAGTGTAATAGTCATCCTTGTCATGATATGTCTATTTTTTTATGTTAATCTATATTAAATGGACTTAGATTTATCAATTACAAGCATGTTAAAGTCTGCATGGACTTATATTTCTTATATAAATGTGATGAGTTGGTTCGTACAGACGTACATCTAGTAAGCATGAATTAATATTTTAAATGACTCGTCATAAGCCATGTAATCTTGTTTATCTACACATGTTAACATGATTACATTATATATGAAAATACATATTGGCATGTAAGGAATTATCATGTGGTCCGCATGGACTCTCTATCACGAGGGCTGTAGTTCGCACGGACTTATGGGTGATACATGATGTTACTTTTATTTAGTTTGCCTTGTTTATGCAAATAATTGTTTTTTATTTATAAGTTTTAAATGTGTTTATATCTCTATCCTTTATATGTTATCCTTCATATGCTCTTAATTTAACATTATTTGAATTTGTCATCTTTTGAGTTATGATTGGATTTGCTCATTGGATTGATAGTTGGGATAGACTTATCCTTTCCTCAGAGATAGTCCATATGAACTAAGGCTATACCTTTATAAGGTTCGTACAGACTAAGCAACGTAAAAGTAGGACCATTTTAGTGCTTTATTCTAGTTCTTTTGGTTATGTATCTATTATGTATTTTAGTTTATTTTAGGCTATAATAGTTAGCTAATCAACTTGTTTTTACATGTCAATTACTCAATGCTCATGTTAAATGTTTCTTCTACTTAATTAACTGGCATTTTCATAATAACATTGTTTTGAGATTTCCTTAATCAAAAGTTACAATAACCAAAATGTATTTCAATAAAGGCCAATCTCCTAGAGATGGGAGTTGGGCAATTACCGCCAATTCTTATGGAATTATAGGTAATTGTTAGGTTAAATACCAAATATTCAATAACCCATTTTTTGGATGTACAATTTACTTATTGTATTCTTTAAATATTGCAATTTACTTTCCTTACATGAAAAGATGACTTAAATACTTTAAATATAATGCATGCTTAATTGATAAGGTATTGATAAATGTTACAATATACATGGACAACATATTATAAGGGCATAAATAAGATCTAAAATTCTGAATCTTTTTGGTATAGAAGATCAGAGGTCCTAGTGTAGAGGCTAGGTGGGGACTCTACTAACCACTTTAATTCTCAGTAAAAATATCATAATCTCTATAGTGGTGACTCCACTAGGGATTGAGAAGTTTTAATCTGAAAGTGCCTAATAATATGTTGTCCAAATATTCTAATTTTTATCAGTCTCATTCATTGCACTCTCTTAAATTGTGTCCCTCTTACCATAGATGGTGTTCTAAGCCATGACCCTATTTTTCACTCAAGAATAGGGAAATGATAGCATATCCATCACTCATGAGGCTTGTACATTTTGGTATATAAAAAGGTGAACTAATCAGTCATTATTATCCTTGATTAGAAAGACCCGTTAGGAGGAACCTCTACTTATAGGAGCCATAAGCCCTTTTGATAAAACCATGAGCCTATATAGTCAAACTTAGCAACTTCCCCTAGGTTGTATGACCCTAAGTAATTGTGATTAAATTATAACTGCTATATAGCCCTATTGCATTTAACCTGATTTAAAGTGGGGGCAAGCCCGTTGTGCCTTTTATCCAGGATGGGCCTAACTTAATTTCATAACAAATAAGACATAAATGTTATAGGCTGTCATATTCACTTGAACTATAAATACAAGAGCTCATTGGGCTTAATTAAGCCCATGTTCAAACCTATGTATCCCTTGATGATGCTTACTATAAGTATAGGTGAAATAAGGTTGGAAGGATTATTGCATGTGGTTGTCTTTGCTACATCATGAGCATGCATCGCATATCATCCATCATTTACATCTTTGCATTGTTTATATTGTACATGCATCATGTCTAACCTTCTATTTTGATAGCCACCATTGATCCTTCACTCACCACACAATGGAAAAGAGTAGGCAAGCACCTTAACCGAGTTAGCACATAAGTACCCATACAACCTAAGTGAGGAACCATGTTTGCTAATGAATACATGACCAAAGCCATGTTTATAGAGGCAATGGCTGAAATGGAAAGAAGGATGATGGCAGTTATTATAAATGCTCTATCCAACATACAGAATCTATAAGAAGTGGGACAAACTTTAGGTACCATTAAGGGTAAGGAGATAGTGGGTAATGCAAAAGATGACCAATCTTCTAATGATGAAGTGCCACAAGTGGTTAAGGCCTACAATAGGGTACCCCCTCCTAAGGTAGTAGAGAATGACTAGCTAAAAAAGTTGAATGAAAAAATGGAGGCTATGTCTCGATTAGTGACTAGGGGTAAAGACATTGACTTGGATGACATTAGTTTAAGGCCTAACCGCTCCATGTCTCATAAGTTCAAGATACCAGACCTTAGCAAATTTGATGGAACTTTTGATCTTTGTACTAATTTGAAGTAGTATGCCGTAGCCATGAGAGCTACCCATCTGATAGAAGAACAAATTGTAAGCTTGTTTAGCATGTTTCTTATAGGCCAAGCTCTCAATTGGTATCACTACTAAGAAAAGAGGGTCAAAGAAGATTGGAATGAGTTGTCAAGGGCATTCAATAAGCAATATGCTAATAATGCAAGTATGAAGATAACTTTGAAGGATCTGAAGCTGATAAAATAGAAATTAAATGAGAGTTTTTCTAACAACTTGCAGAGGTAGAGAAAAAAGATCCTAAAGATGAGAAATAAGCCAGAAGACATTGACTAGATGAAGATGTTCATCAGGAATGCCAATAGTTACATGAATAGTAATCTCACTACTAAGGCATTACTACTTGGGAACAAATCAAAGACATCACCATTGACCTTAAAGTGGGTTATCAAAACAAATGGTACAAGAGAGCAAATAATAACCCCACTTTTGCAAGTGGTAATACTAGAGCCTTTACCAAAATAGTTGAAGTGCATATAGTTCAAGGTCACAAGTATTCTAACTTAGGTAAGTCTTTGTCGTGGTGTCTGAAGAAGCTCACTAAAGAGGAGAAGTTATAGCCATTTCCACATCAACCATTTAATGGACCATTATCGAGGCATGATCAATATTATGCTTATCATTAATGAACTAGGCACCTCACTGACAACTGCAAACACCTCAAGAGAGCTATCTAGGATCTTATTAATTTAAAATAGATCCATAATCCTAAAACCTCATCAAACCCATTACCCAAACACCACACTTCTTGCCTCTTTAAGTCCAGATTACCTAAAGAATATGTACTTAAGGAAATCTATAGGTCTAACCTAGCTATAGAAATGGTAGTGAGGGTGAGTGAAATTATCCTTATGACTAGTTTCTGGGATAGTGAGAGTGACCGTGAGGCTAGGGAGAATAAGAATTCCTAGGATGAGTCCTCTGATAAGGATTTTGAAGAGGGTAAGAGAGAACCTATTCAGGTTGAGAGAAAAGTAGTTGAGAGGATAAAGAAAAGTGGTTAGATCCTGCCTGAAAAAGAGCCTGAACCTAAAGAGGACAAGTATGAAGAGGTGATAAAGTAATTAAAGAAAACATGGGCTAACATTAACATATAAGACCTACTGATGTCATCTAAAGACTATAGTAGAAAGTGGTTAAAGCCTTAGGTCAAGTAGCTGTTTCCACAATAACTACCCTAGATGAACTCGTACAAGTAATAAAGACAGGCAACACATGCCTTATTACCTTCTCTGACACTGACTTACCTTTAGAAGGGAGAGAGCACAATAGACCCCTCTTCATCAAAGCTGAAGTAAATGAAAAGAAGACGAGATGTGCTATGGTAGATGATGGTTTTTCTCTTTGTATATGTCTTGCCAAAATCTTATCTAGTTTGGAGATTAAGAAGGAAGATTTATCACTTTCAAGTATCACTATAAAAGCTTATGAAAACACTAAAAGATAGGCTGAAGGGTCTTTTATAGTTAAGGTACAAGTGGGCCTAATCATTGATGAAGTTGAATTTATTGTGATAGACATCTCAGGCACTTTTTATGTCCTATTAAGAAGGCCTTGGTTTCACAAGCTCGAAGGAGTCCCCTTGACCTTACATCAGATGATTAAATTCCCATATGAGGGCAACATCATAACCATAAAAGCTAAAGTTGATCACGTAGTTTCCACTTTAGTTATTACTAATCAGCCTTTTACTAGGTTTCATGTTACGGGTATTTATAAAGACTACATGGATCTATCTATATCTAAGATGATGAAGAGAATGGACTTCTTCTCGGGTGCTGGTTTAAGGAAGAACTTGTAATGTATAACCGAACCTCTATAGATACATACTTAGAAGGATGCAAAGGGATTAGGCTATAAGCTAAGCAAAGGAGGGAATCCAAGAAAAGGTAGCTATTT
This sequence comes from Hura crepitans, assembly GCA_948208565.1. NCBI lineage: Eukaryota > Viridiplantae > Streptophyta > Magnoliopsida > Malpighiales > Euphorbiaceae > Hura > Hura crepitans. Next base: position 9,278 of record CANXYI011664854.1, read on the forward strand.
AGGAGATTATTTTGTCAAGTAAAAAGACACGAAGTATGATGGGACTCTAGAACCTGCAATAATGGAGGGATGCTACTAGCCAAGATTTGAGATCTTTACCAATGTTATTGATTAGGACTCAGGACATCTCACTCAAATTTAGTGGACTAAAGAAGTATTCCTAAAGCCACCAGCCATTGAGGAAGTCTATCTAAGCCTCCTAGAGGACGTGCCTAATTTAGAGGAAGATTCTGATTTATTTTTAGATGAATTGTATCTTTGTGACCTCTTTGAGGCAAATAATTTACTTTTTAATAAAGTGAATGATGAATTTGCTTATTTGTGTTATCTTTCTCCTGATGGTAGTGTGCATACAAGTGATCATCACATGAGCATTTTTTTACATTACTTGTATTTAAACTAATCCATTTAATCTTAGTGCAAATGGACAACTGAGAAATGTATTAATTGCCCATGATATTACTATCAATAAAAGAGAAAAATTCAAGAGACTATTAAAGAAATACGAAAGAATCTTTGCTTAGAACTATGATGATATGCTAGGTATTGATCAAGAAATTGTTGAGCATGTTATCCCAACATGTGATCATGCCATCCTAGTTTGACAAAAGCATATGAGAATAGGACCTAAATGGGTAGAAAAGGTAAAAGAAGAGGTAGTCAAGTTACTTGAAGCAAAATTCATCGAAGAAATCATTTTTCCTACTTGGCTCACTAACATTGTACCAGTACCTAAGAAAGATGGAAGGGTCAAGATGTGTGTAGACTATTGGGACCTAAATAAGGCATATCCAAAAGATGATTTTCCCTTACCCCACATAGATGTCTTAGTAGACAGCGCAGCAATGGCAGTTATGTACTTATTTGTTACTGGGTTCACTGGATATAATTAGATTTTGATGAAGGTGATAGACAAATGCAAAACTGCCTTTATAATAGAATGGGGCATGTACTGCTACAACGTAATGCCTTTCAGGCTAAAAAATTACAGGTACTACTTATTAATGAATAGCCACTAAACTATTCCATCACATGATGCCCAAAGAAGTTGAAGTCTATGTAGATTATATGATGGTAAAATCTACTGAGAAGGAAAAACACTTCAAAGCATTAGAAAAGGTTTTCCAAAGGTTGGACCAATTCAATATGAGGCTTAATCCTAAGAAATGTGCCTTTAGAGTCACATTAAGAAAGCTGTAGGCCTTCATAGTAAGTGAAAATAGAATTAAAGTAGATCTTGACAAGGTGAAAGCTATTCTGTACATGCTTACCCCACAATCAAAAAAGGAGGTAAGGGGGTTCCTAGGTAAAATACAATACATTAATAGGTTCATATCTAAGGTCACTTCAGTTTGTGAACCTATATTCAATTTGTTATGCAAAGGGCAACCAAAGGAGTGGAATGATGATTGTGAGAAAGCCTTCCAATCCATCAAATGGTACTTAACCCAACCTTTAATTTTAAAACCCCTAAAACTAGAAAAACCCCTGATCCTATATCTAGCAGTGGAAGAATATTCGATAGGAGCATTGATCATGTAGGCATGCGAAGTTGGAATAAAAAATGCAATTTATTAATTAAGCAAAAAATTGCTCCCTTATGAATAGAAATAAACGGAAGTAAAAAAGATATGTTTAGGAGTGATTTGGGTATCTAAGAAGCTACATCACTACTTCCAGTCCTACAAAGTAGAGGCAATAGCAAATCATGATCTCTTAGGTATTTGCAAATTGCACCCTTTTTAGTAGGTAAAATGAGCTGGTGGATTTTACTTTTACAGGAATTCGACATCATTTACATCACCAAGAAGATAATCAAAGGCCGAGCTGTGGCTAAATTCTTAGCCCAGCACCCAATTAAAGGAAAATAAAAAGAGTACAAATTTCTAGGTGAACAAATGGGGGCAATATCCCAAAAAGGATGAAAGATGTTTTTCGATGGGGCGATTAATCAATAAGGAGTAGGTGCCAAAGTACTAATCATCAGCCCGGAAGGTGAGCAAATATTTTTATCTAGGAAATTGGAGTTTCCAGCCACTAATAATGTTGTTGAATATGAAGCATTACGTGATCTTGAAACTCTATACCAGCTAAGGGCAAAAGTGGTTAATGTATACTAGGATTCAATAAAAGGTAATTGGGAAGTCAAGGATGAGAACCTAAGCAAGTATGTTAGGATACTCACAAACCTCGCCGAAGGGTTTAACCACTACACCTTTCATCATATCCCTAGAGAACAAAGCCAAGTAGCTAATGCCTTAGCTACCTTAATGTCTGTGTCAAACCTCACAAAAAGGGACCTATCTAGACTAATGTATTTTAG
>CANXYI011664929.1:0-25864 GCA_948208565.1 Hura crepitans
ATGATAAAGAAAGTACTGAAGCATAGGGGTGTTAAAATTTCATATTTAGAAGGTAATGAGTTCTTAGAACCCATAAACATGGACAGGTTAAAGAAATGCTTATGCTGAAATAAAAATAAAAATAGTATGATAAGTTGAAAACCCCAAAAGGGGCGGCTTAGGTAAAAGTTAGGACACCACGATGAGGTGAAAACCTAAAAACATGTACTTCATACAAAAGTTAAGGGAACAGAGAGAAAATATTCAATCAAGAAATCTTGTAAAGGCTAATTGATAACGGTAGTATTGTCAAAGGGCAACTAATATATTTACCAAGATTAAGCAAGTTAGTCTTAAATGTAATTGATGTTACAAATACTTGGTCATAATCACTAGTATGCAAACTTCCATCTAGTGAGAAAAATCCTACAAATAAATGAACTCTAAAAGCATAGATACAAGTTTTCTTTCTAGATGTAAAAGATGTATCCTTATTCTTTCTCTTTAATACAAGTGTCTTGTTATCTTTTAATGTACTAATAATCCAATCTTCATAATGATCATCTATACTTATATCACTAGCTTTATGATTAAGCACATTCTTCAGTATAAAATGACATTTCCTCAAGTCTAGATATAAGCGCAAGAAATGCCATATCAAGTATCCACCTTAAAAGTTGAAAGGTTTAAGAGGGACCTACTACCTCAAACCAAATTGTCTTTAAATCTGATAAGGGACATAAAAGGTTTCATACCTTAATTTAATTAATAAAACATGGCTCGAATGACAAGATAGAGAAAACTGAGAAATTTTCCAACAAGGACACATCCCTTGAATCTTAGCGATCTCACTAAGCCATACAGTCCATGTTTTCATTGTGCTAAACTTTCTTTTAAGTCTTCTCTCATAATAATGATTCGAGGCGTATTTGATCTAAACCTTTTCAGGAGGTATAGCTAGCAGTTTTAGTTTCTTCTATAACCATACCCAAAAAAAAGCCTTTAGGTTGGAAAATTGGAAAAAAGACCACCTAAATAGAAATTAGGCAAACCCACTAGTGTGAAAACCCTTATGGGTGTACTAGGCAAAAATTAGGGTAAAAAAGGAAAAACTAGAGGAAAAACCCAAACGAGCTCTTTAAGTGAACTAAAGCTGTAAAAGCAGAGGACTTCCAGCTATAAAGTTGATGTCAACCCTTTTAAGGCATCCAATCCTCGAATAGTCTCAATAATAATAATGCCAAAAAGATTATTTTTAGAATAGACTCCAGTTAGAATTTGAAGCACTTTATAATTACAATTTTTGTCCTTATAAGTGACCAATAACAAGTCACCAAAAATGCACAACATGACAGATTTCACCTATTCCACTGACCCAGGCAAAAGTTGACTGATAAAATTAAGAACTATTTATAAAGAAATTGGACTTACACTTGGAATAATCTTTTGAGCCACTAAGGGTGAAACCCCTAAGGCAAGCATAATATCCATGGGGTAATAATAGTCAAAAGATAGGACAACAAGGGGAATATCTAAAGAGATGTCCAAATTCATGGCAGCAATAAACTCCTCAAGTGTGGGAGCAATCTCTTGATGATTAAAGATAAAAACTTAAAAGATAGGATCTTAGTAGTGGAAAGTGGTGTGAAGAAAATTGGGATCCACCTTCACCTTATTGAAGAATCTAATGGCAAAAAAGGGAGCAAGAATCGAAGAAACCTAAGTGGCTTTGGAATCCAAGATTTTGGATGACTGGTGACTAAAAGGGAGAGACATGGTGAAGGTGTCATGAATGACTTGAAAGGGAAGCATTTATAGGCACCTAGGCAATGCAACTCTTAGCATGACAAGATAAGGAATCTTAGACATGCTAGGATGTTTCCACAAACCAAGTGGTAAATAAGACTAATGTCACAGTTTGTACGGACTAAATCAAGCAATATAAAGTACATAGCCATAAGGTTTGTACAGAATTTTATCAGGATGACTCTCTATAAACATGAACCATATATAAGACCATTTGACACCAAGTCTATATGGACCATATTAGTAAGAGAAAAGGGGTCTGTACAGACCATGATTTTTTAGAAAAGCGATTTAAATGCCAGTAAGGTGTCCATCTAATAAAATTAAGCAAGCAAGCTTGAAAAGAGTTAAGGATTTAAGACAATGGAAGAATGGGCACCAGATACAAAGGCAAGAAGGATAGCCAGTAATCACCTGATTAAAGCTATTAAAGTTCTTGATATTGAAGTAGTTTGTCATCCCCTACTGAATGAGTTGAGGGTAGTTATATCTTCAACTAGTTCCTGTATAAGCGGCAGATGTCCGATCATCTATCGATAGTCACTCATCATGGTGTTAATCACATTAGACTATTGATGAGATATTCATTTGAAGGGACCTTGATACGACTGTGTATGCTGAGATAGATTACTTAAGAGGTGTCATTGAAAATATAGTGCTTGAGAGGTTGCATCCTATATCTCAATGATGAAATGTTAAGAATGCTATTGAGTTTAGCTCCTTAGTTACATATATGGTTCGGACTTCAGCATGATTCCTACTCGCTCTCTTACCTCAGAACTCTTTACCATGAGGGATGTTGTATGCCCAAGATGGAAGGATTTCTTTGTATAATTTCGAGAACAAGGTGTTTTGTTGTAAAAATTTCTTTGTATGCCACTTTTACTCATTCATATATAAAAGATTAAACCAAAATATATTTAAATGAAAGAATGAACATATGGTAGCAAGTGTTTTGTATATATACAAAAATAAGGCTTCTTAATAAAAAAAAGAATAAAGGTTGACATCTTTATCCTTCTTCTTCCTCCCTTTTATGTCCTCATCATTAGAAGAAATCACTAACCTCTCAGTAATTTTTAATGCCCTCACCAACATGGCATGCATCATGACCCATATACCAGCTTGGCACCCTCTCTTTTAAGAACTAAGAGTAGGCCTCTAGGGTAGTTAGCAATATCCTTCAAGAGGACAAATCTCAAATATAGCATAAAAAGTCAGGCATCTCCTCAATGGGGAAAACCCACCACGCTAAATCAATTTGAAAAAAAAGACAAGCAAGTATCAATCTCACAGGGAATGAACTGAATCACTTAACAATGTATTTATGTGTAAGATTACTCACATCAATCTAGGCTCAGGAGCTGAGGTACTAATGATGCTATATTAAGGAGGAGGCATTCCAAGGTCCTAAAGATGGCCTGACCCATCTATCCATCATTAGATATTGACAAGGAATGTCCAGCTCATAGGATTGAGGCAGTAGATGAAGTTTATATGCCCAAAATTATGAAGAAAATAAGCTATAAAGTTAGACTTGAGATAAAAACCATAATGAAATGGAAAAGAGTTAAGACAGATTACTTACCAAAACCCCTAACACAAAGCCCTGAACAAATCAATAGCTCTTCTTGGTCTGAGCCACCATATCCATGCTCCTGAACATCCAGCCAAGCAAGGAATAGCACCAGTTCCAAGAACTAATGCCCTCAATCTGCTTTAAGGTAGGGAGGAAGCTCCAGCTCACGTTGCCATTAGCATTAGCAAATAATGTGGTCCTCAGCAAGTATAAGATGAAACAACAAGTGTACTAATCTACCTCAGGCTAACTAGAGTAAGTGGCATCAATCCACCTCTCATATAAATCAGCGCATCGGATGCTCTCAGAGCGATCCTAAGGCACGAACCCTAATAGATTCCCCACTTCCTAGAGTTAGAATGAGGGATATTGGTAGCAAGCATCAAAGGTGATCGCTCTCCCAATGCAAGGCACTCCGATGATGAAGGCCCAATTAATTAGGGTTATGGTCAGCTCTTCAAAGGATAGGTGAAATGTATGGGTGGTGTCCATCCACCTATCTAGCAAGGCCCGGAGAGCCTGCAGATCCCTATGGAAGTCTTTTCCCACCAGATGATCCACGAAAGTTTGGAACTTAATCAGTCTTACTTGATTTTGACTTAAAAGGACATCACAAAGTACCATTTTTGTGGTCTAGACAGAGTACCTCCACACTTAAGGCATGTCTGCATAAAAGGCAACATAGGTAAGTATGCAATAAAATAATAACAATTGCCTTAAGACATGATCCAAGTTTGTACAAACCTAAGCCACCAAGTAATGAGTCTGTATGGGCTAAGAACATACAAAACCTAAGATAGGATCCGCATGTACTAAGAAAAGGTAGAATCCAAAATATAGTCTGCACGAACCTATATCAACACATAAAGACTCACAATTCATAGAAAATTTAAATCGGCAAAAAGGCGTAAACATGTTCAAAGCAGTTCGCATATACTTAACATCATGCACACAGAAGGTCTGCATAGACCCATAATAGCACAAAAGTTTGTTTGCACGAACCAACTATCCCATCTCATACAAAATTACACAAAATGTTCTCCTAAAGCATTTGTAGAACTGACACATCCTATAAGTCCACACGAACCTACTAAGCCTTAACTGACCTAAGTCCACACAAACTTATCGAACCAAGCAATATGTACCAAAGAAGAAGAGAAATTTAGCCAAAAATCAACAACAAAACACAATGGCATAGAAGAACTAACCTGGGGATACATTTTTTAGCAAGAGTGGTAGGCGAGGTCTGCCAAAATCGGCATTGAGTCACCATAGTGGATTTTGTTCATTAGAGCTGCATTCCTCGGATGGTTGACCAACATTGAGGGGAGGAAACCCTTTAGAATAGGTATTGAAATGTCCACTATTAAAGGAGGAGGTAGAGGAGCCATCATTAGTGGAAGCACCAATGTCGTCGGAGCTCATTTAGTGGCTGTCAAGTCAATAGAGGATGATGAGAAAGAGTTAGAAGAATAAGATAAAGCCATTGGAGGGATTTTTTTTGAATGAAAATCGAGAGAAAATTACTGAGAGAAGAAAAATAGAAATGAAGAAGAAGAAGCAAAGTCAAAAATTTTGAATCTATCACTTAGGTCTGCACATACCTATTTGAGTAAATTGACTCTATGTTTGCATGGACCAAGGCTTTAACCTAATTCCCACTGACCCTTAGTATACATGAATTTGCATTGATATATCTCATACCCTAGGTTTTTCCTAACTATATTCGCACAAACCTAATCATAAGCAGGTAGATATTGAGTCCGCGCGGACTTAGTTTGTCCTCCAAAAAGATGACTCCGCAAGGGCATAAAAATAATAAGATCAATGTTAGAAAGGAAATAATGGACAAAAATGAACAAAAATTTTCATCCAAACTCAAAATTACAAGTAAAATTAGCTTATTAAAAAACTATATAGGTCATTTTTTGTCAATGGACCTATATATGTTTTTTTAGTCGACAAAATTGATTTTGGATTAACAATCCCCATCATTATTAACTAATGGACTAATAAATTTGTTTTATTCAATTTTTAACTAATAAAATGAATTCTAACCCTTATTTATTGAGAAATCAAATCGGTTAATCCATTTTTTCATTTAATTTCAAATTAATAAAGTGGATTCAACCCCAATTTTAACTAAATTACACATGTCTTTATCCATATATTCATTTTTTGCTCATTTAGAAAATGTTTGCATGATTAAAAGATATTTTATTTAAGCTAAAAACACAATGGGTCAAAATCAATCAATTTATTAAGTTTCTTTTCAAACTAATAGATTCAGCCTTTTTTATTAAATTTTTTTGAATGCATTAGAATGTTTTCAGCATCGAATCACCAACTAACTTAGTTGAGAGGCTATTTTTTCATTAAAAGTTGGAAAAAAACATGAATAATGGAGAGGAATCAGCCTTTTAGTCCATGCCAGCTACCAAATAGGGTTTAGTTGCCTAGAACATTAAAATACTTTTTCATCAATCTTTATCTAGCAAATTAGCTTTTAAAAATGATTTATTAAGGGCACAACATGCCAATAGAGCTAAAAACTAGGTAATTATCTTAAAAAATGGGGTTTGCTTGCTTTAAGCATCAACCCTACCCCCTTTAAAGAAAAAAGCAAACTACAACCTTTTCCTTTTCTTTGGATTTAACTCCACGTTAATCCAATAATATCCAAACCTCATTATCATGTGCATTCCTTTGGATTTAGCCTCGTATTAATCGAACATTATCCAAACCTTATCATCATGTGCAATCTTTTAGATTCAAGCCCACGTTAATCTAACTTTATCACATTATTCTCTTTCGGATTCAACTCCAAGTTAATCCAACATTTTTATCGCACTTTTTCTTTAGATTTAGCTTCAAGTTAATTCAATATTCCCTTCACATATCTATTCCTTTAGATTTAACTCCAAGTTAATCCAACATTTCTATCACATGATGGATTCAGCTTCACATTAATCCATAACATTATCATATACTTTCCTTTAGATTTAACTCCATATCAATCTAACCACGTTAATTCAACATCTATATCTCTTTGAATTTAGCTTCACACTGAGTCGATGGCCTCATAAGCCAATCTAACACTCAACATGTCTGGTAAGATAGGTAAGTGTCTCTTTTCTTGCTTTATTATGCATAGTTTCAATTTTTACATTTCCACAATAAACACCAAAGTAGAGGCAACTGTAGATGCCCTACCTTTTAGGCTTATGATGATAACTAGAGATAAGCTCAAGCAATAAGGCAAGCAACCTAAAACCTTGGTTCGTATGGACCATCTTGGTATAAGTTCACCCAGACTTAGGGATATAAGATCTACACTAACCAGCCAAGAACAGAAGAGCTCATAGCCCTTGGTCTATTAGGATGAGACAAAGCCCACATCCACATAGAATAAAATAGACTCAGCCAAAAACCAAGCCCAAAGCCTATGAACCGCCGGGGTGAACCCAAAGCCTAAGTTTGCATTGACTTAGTAACTATAATCCATATGAGCCTATAGCTAAAAAGCTTCTAAAAACTTAATCTTCCTATTTAGACTCTAACTCCTAATCCTATAAGGATTTTATCCTCTTCTAGATAGGAAAATTATCTACTAAACCTATAAATACCCCTTCCTAAGGGAAAATTAGGGAAGGAATTTAGAGAATTCAAAACCTACAGTTCCAAGAGTCTAAGTGTTGACTCTAAAGTAGAATTCGATCTACTAAACCTTAGCCTGCACTAAAAAACAATCTTTCTTTCTAAAACCTAAACTTTGTGTTATTGCTTGAAGCTTTTTTGTAAGGTAAGATTTGAGGCTTGTCTTGTTCATCATTATTAACGATTTATTTTTTATTTTTTCTATAACCAAGGAACTCCTAGGATTAATCGACATGTGAGGTGATTCTATGTAATCCTCACATTAATTATAGGAGTAGGTTAATGTTTGAAGCCATTTTGATTGTATTTAATTGCTTATTAAATTGTTGTAATTACTATGGAATTGAAACTTAAATTGCACGGACTTATCTTAATGCATGATAAGGTCCACACAGACGTAATGTTTAAATATATATATGGTACATCTGTATAGACCACTATTCGATAGTAGCCTTATGTTTCCCTCATGTGTTATATTTTAATATATTCTATGTACCATGTTAAACTGCTTTATGCCATCATCATGTTGTATGATTGTTCCTTAATATGCATGTCGTTAATATTTCAAAATTGATGTGTGGTCTGCATAGACTCCCTTTCACAAGGAATGTAGTCCATATGGATGTATGTGTTTTATATATAAGTGTTCTATTTTTTAGTCTGTATAGACTCCTTTTCATGAGGAGTGTAGTCTGTATGGACGCATGTTTTGGAATCCAATTCTTATGAATATCGGTGTGATGAATTCATGTTCTCTTGCATGACTAGTTTGTCATCTTCTTAGTTATAAACATCATTTAAGCATCTTCTATGGACATTCATATTTGCATGTAAGTTTATGGCATATGGTATTATTCTGTATGATGGTGTTATTAGGTCCTGGTGGATCTCTATTTATGTTATTAATTATTTTCCTTGAGTTGTGTAAGACTGACCTTTCTTACTGAACATAAGGTTCAGATGGACATATCTTTCATGACATGTTGTAGTCCGTACGGACATTAACCGAAGGCCATACTGAGTTCGCATGGACTTGCTGATGTAGAGATGAGACCAAATAGCTTATTCTTTATTTGTTTATTTGGTTTTATACCTTTTATTTCTTTTATTCATTTTGGGTTGTAATAGGTAGCTTAATAACTTGTTTTACGCACCAAAAGCCTAAACTCACATCAATATTTTTTCACCTAATTAATTGGTGTTTTCTTAATAAAATGATTTTGAGTTTTTCTTAATAAAAGTCACATAAAATGTATTTTAACAAAACCCAATCTCCTAAAGATGGGAGTTGGGCAATTACTGCTAATTTCTATAGAATTATGGGTAGTTGTCAGGTTAAACAACAACTAATCAATAACCTAATTTTTGGATGTTTAATATACACTTTTGCTTGTTATATATTACTGAATATTGTAATTTATCTCTCCTTTACATGAAAAAGGTGACATCTATACTTTAATCAAAATGCTTGCTTGTATGATATGGGATAAATAAATTTTCTAATATAAAAAGGTATATTATTGGCGTATTAATAAGATATAATTTCAAACCCTTTCTGGGCAAAAGATCAATGGTCCTGATGTAAACTAGGTGGCGACTCAAACACTAACCACCTCGTCCCTAGTAAAACATGAAAATCTACAAACATCTACTGGAGTAAGGCTAGTTATTTCTGTGTAGCCTACCAAGCTACACTAAGAGCTGATGTCTCTTATCCTATAGGCTTATTACCAACTGTAGTTAGAGCATAGTTCTTCACCTCTACTTTATTATGCAGACTCATCCATTTTTAATCTATATGAAAAAAAAACTTGTAACTCCGAATAATATATACCCATACGATGCTTGATCTTAAACCTATGGCACTCATGTGTAACCTTATATACAAAGGAATGCCTAATCCTTTGCTCTAATACGACCAAATATGATGTCCCTTACCCCACCCACTCCTAAATTCGGATTATGAATAATACACAACCAATATTGAACTTTCTTTAATCCTTGTTACATAAAACTTTTACATAATCTTGTATATCATAAAACCTTATAAACACTTGCTTGTTAAAAAGTACATAATAGGTTAAACTAGTCGAGGTCATCGTGTCCAAAATTTGGCAACATAACGGCTATCTAAGGACATATCCCAAATAGTAACTTGCATAAAACATACTTTTAAAACCTTAACAAATCCAACTACACATAATCTTGTCCTCTATATCATCATCCATATACATACATCATCAACACATCTCATTAACATGCAACAAAATCAATCTTAACAAACAAGCATATATTCATACACAAACCGTCTTTAATAGGTTACAAAACATCTTTTAAACATAATAGGCCCAATGCCCTTACACACATATAAGAGTGCCAAACTATGAACACAAAACTATATACAACTTTATTACCAAAAAGAAATGGCTTCTTGAACCTTGAACTGCAGGAGACTATAGCTTTAACTTCTCTTTCTACACTTCAACCTACACATTACAGACATAACAAATGATGCACTAAGCTTCATAGCTTAGTGATGTATCTAATAACATTAAGTGTAAACAAGTGCACACATTCATATGCAAGATATGTTCATTTTATATTTATATCATAATAGTGACAATAACGACATAAATATCATGTATGTAAGTGTAACTATATAACAATTGCAATTTATGTCTTAATAATTCAAGCATGATAGTCAATAAATCCATGTGCTTATTTTTATACTTATAATCATTTTATTTAATGCTATTCTTTTAACTACCATATTCAATAAATAAGATCCCAATATTGGATAATGAGAACTCCATGGGCCACAAAGACCATATAATGGATGAAATCAAATCTGGGACTACAGAGGTTATAACAGGGACCACAAATGTCATGTCAGGGATTTGAAGGTCATAACAAGGACCATAAAAGTCATGTCAAGGACCCGAAGGTCATAATAGGGACCACAAAGGTCATTATCATAATAATAAGCCCAAAGGCCATATACAAGAGCTCGAAATCCATATACAAGGCCTGGAGGCCATAAATAGGCACCAAAGTATCCTTATAGCTGCTAATCTCCATAGTTGATAGGTTAACCTATCCAAACTAAGTTGTCTACCATATGGGCATATCTTATTCTTTAATTATGTTAATTTAAGTTATCATTCAATTCACATAGTGTTTTATGCACACATGTTATAGATTACATAGCATTAACCTCATAAGATTGCATTTCCTCAAGAATTCATTATGGAACATAATTCTTATATTTGAAGCCATTTAGCCAACTTATCAATAGAAGGAAATAATCAACTTCTCTTAAAAAGAATATTCGGGCAACATGCTTTATGTCAAATCCATCATGTTTATCAAATTAACATATTTAGATAATAGCAAACAATGAATCAAACATTGCATCACACATCCATACCAATATTTAGCCTTTATCACTTTCTTTTCCATTTCTCCATTTAACCCATATACCAACACATGTATACATCTAAACTCATAGCATTGTGAGATCTAATGAAGCCACATATACCATATTCTTATGCATTGCCTATTTTGGAACTTACAAGCATTTCATACCCCATTTACATACTTGTTTAATAATGAGCTTAAGTGATTTTATGAAATCTAATTATGCCATTATATCATTTTAATACTAAAATTGCATGTCACACTACCATTGTCATACTATAAAGATTAGTTACCTCAATTTCATACTTTTACCATACAATTCCATTATTTCCCACCGAAGAACAACATATGTAATTAAAGGGACATGCATCATCCATTTTGACCACAACACTCCATAAACACATATCACTTATTCTCATTAGGTTAGTTATCATATAAGCTTGCATTTATGACCATTCTACTTACAATTCATCATACATGTCATGTCTCATAATAACAACACACTTAAAACATTAAACATACATAGACATATTGTGCACACACACTTTAAATTGTAAATGTTATTAGATACATATACCAAAAAGCTTAAAAGACTCCTTCTGCCCTCAATTTCCTTTTTCCTTGCCTTTCCCTTTATTCTCTTCTTCTTCTACTACACACATCATACCCATTCACAACCAAAATTCCAATTAAAATTCCATACACATTTAAAATTTAAATTGAGATCATAAAACATCAATTGGGACCATAATACAATCTTTAAAGATATTAAAACCCAAATATAAGCTTTTACCCAACAAATGGTTACTATTCATCTATACACCAACCTCTAAAAATTTTTCTCTATTAGCCTTCAATTTCAAGGTCTAATGTAAGGAGAGATCTTATGGTAACTTAAAAAGAGATATAATGGTGAGAGATGGTGGATTGGAATTGAGAAGAAAGCTTAAAAGCTTAGGTTTTGCCTTCCATGGCCAATAGCAAAGGTTAGAGGGAAAGAGGCTAATTTTTTTCTTTTTTCTTTTACCACACATTTGACTTGTATATGTGTTATAATGAATGGCCAACATCTAATCTTGACTTGATCCAAAGGTTTATATTATTCCCACTTAAAATCCTCTTTCTATTCCTTCCATACATCAATTGATGTGTCTTATGATCCAAATAATCATACATAATATTACCTGATATTCTCGAGCAAATCGTAAGCAAAAACTTATAAAACTAACTCTTTTTCCTTATTTGATTTTTAATAAATTCTCTTGATCTTCAAAAATTTCAATTCTAATCCTATTGGATTCTGTGGAATATTTGAGTATCAGGTTGTGAAACTCCTAGGTCAATTCAGACAAAAATGCTAAAGTTATTATTTTAGCCCTCACTAGGTTACTATTAATTTTAGACTGCCATATACTAATTTTAACCTTCTTAATGACTTCATTTTTATTTCAAATTTTGCTCATAATTATATTATAAATAATACTTCCATTTGGTTAGATTAGCATAACCCGAGTATCGAGAAATACTATTCACATTTCAAGTAGTACTATTTATATCCTTGGGATTCTCAGATGTTACATAGTTGTTTGTACTCCTTCCTAATCTAATTCTTTATAATGTAATTGTATAAATTCTTTACCAAGAAAATTTCAAGTTACATTTGAGGGGAGTAATATAAGAAGAGAAATACAACAGAATATAGTAGGAAGGAAGGGATATAAATGTCCTATTTAACCAAAATAAAATCATGTAAATGAATAATCACATTTGTCATAAATCTATTTGCTAGATCATCAGATGCCAAAACATACACCCTTACATGTAATTCTAATGCATAAAATTTCCATACATAATTTGGTTTATACACTAAACTACAACTCTTGAATTTCCTACCTTTTGTGCAATTTCAACTATGATCAATTTTTGATTAATTTCTAGTTTTGAATTTTAAACCTTATTATTCTAATTAATATTATTAAAATCCATATTTGATTGCTTTTTATCTATGGAAACTCTTTCACAACAAAACCTAAAAATTCAATCATATTGAATTTATCAAAAACCAATTTTGCATGTTCATTTAATTATCAATCTCATTAATAATTAATCATCGAATTATAATCATTTAATCACATTAAAAAAATCATAATTGCATTAATTCTAAAATTAAAATCATCAACTTAATTGATATTTTAGCATTTTAAAATTAATAGTGAAAATTTATACTTAACCAAATTCTACTATGCATAATTGAGAATCGATTTATGATTTATTTTAATGAATAAATTCCAAATGTATTGGAACTAATTATAGCAGCCATTTGAATTAAATTTGATTCATTTTATCACCAAAATAAGCTTATTAGTTATACCAACTCAAAGCTAATTCAGTAGACAAAATAATTCTTAATTGCAAACTTATACGGTTAAGAATATGAATGTTAAATAGAAATATGCATCTTGTGCAAATAAAATTGATTATAATCACTCTCAAATTTTAAAAATACTTCATAAACATCTTATATATATGAAATAACAAATATAAAATTGCAAAAAATTAAATAAGTCAGAGAAATTAAATAAATCCTAATCGAGTTTTCATTTGCATAGAAAATCGATTAGGTGATCTTTGGTTCTTCTAATTTTCATTTGACTTTCAAATAATTTTCTTGATATTTAGAATTAAAATTAACATTTTAAATCATTGATTTGATGATTACTTAAACTAAAAAATCAATTAAGACTAGTAAGAATTAATTTGATCATAAAAAACCAATTTCACCATATATTATGGTAAAATCAATTTTTGATCATGCAAAATCATTATGATTAAATCGAAATTTAATCAAATCAAATTTTGATCCAATTAAGTCATAAATAAACACTTTAAGCATGACTTAATTTTGAATTAAATCATTAAAATTGATAAAACAAAATAAAACGAACAAAAGAATTCTTGAAGTCAAATTAAACAGAACAAAATAATTAACTTTATTTGGTGCAATCGAGCTTTGATACCAACATTGGTTTTAAAACACAGTTTAACAATTAAATGTAGTGGAAAATTAAATCTTCAAAACAATTCCCATGGATCAATCATATTAAATACAATTAATTTGCAGCAAAAAAGCATTATAAATTACCTTATGTTGGATTTCTTTTTCCTATGTGCGAATTTCTTTGTGTGGGACCATAGCACTCCAATTAGAATGCCTCTAATAAAAGTCCACATAATAAAAGGGAGATATGAACACCTCATAGATGATTGATCAAGCTACAATTAAATTTAGGGAATAGTAGGAAATAATTGTAGAAGTCAAAAGAAAAAGAAAAAAAAGAGCAAAACACTTTTTGTCTTATGCATATAGGATGTGGTGGCCGGCCACATATGAAGCCTTTTGTAGGCTTCATTAGGTCTTTTAGAAATCCTTTGATTTAGATTCAATCCCTTTGAGTTGAATTGGTTCAGTCGAGCTAGTAAAACTAGCTGATCAAACCAAATTAATTAAATTAGACCATTAACCCTTCTATGCGTATTAGGCCTGGTCCAACCAAGCATAAAATGCATTTATTTCTTTTCTTTTTTTTTCCTTTTAATCCTCAAATGACATCTCATGCCATTTAAATACTTGACATTTTATAGTAATACCCTTTTTCTTATGTGTGTGACCAATTGGGTTTCTAAGTCAACTTAGTAGCAACAAAATAAGTTAGAACCCTAGTTGGATTAGGATTCCATGATTTAAACCATTTCAAATCATTATTAATCCTTAACTAATTTCATTTTGTACAAGTCATTAGAGGCATCTAGTCATGCATCATGACTATCCAAGTTGTCAAAAAGTTAGTGATTTTTGACTTATACCCTTCCATATCTAGTTATTGTGCAACTCATCCTTTTAGTACACTTTATTTCATTAGGTTTGAGTATGGACTTGTGTCAACTCAATGCTAACTAAATATACATTCAATGAAACCCTGAATATGTAAGATTTTGTACTTTAAACATTTGTGCTTGTAATGCACTAATAAATCCCATTCATATATGCATATTGCTCTGCGTAAAGGTTCTTGAAAGTTAACTGCAAAAATAAGTGAAATAAGCTTTGATGCATTAATCTGGGGTGGTGAATCCTTTATTGATCATTCAAATATCTTTAAATAGTTCATACTATCCCAATCACCATATAAAAAATGCCTCATATTGAAAAATAAGCTATGGTGTCAAAGTGTAGTATTCTATGTCCAAGATAATCTTAATGATCTCAAGTCTAAGGATATTTGCACAACTTCTATGATGAGAATAAATCACTGATATAGATTAAGTATCCATGTGATTATCTCAAAGTTAGGTCTACAATGACTTCTTTCTCAAAGAAGCATCCGTATGTTAACTTTAAAAATCTCATATTTACAGCTTGTGAAAACTATTGCTTGACCTGGTCAAAAAGTATAACATGTGCTAGTTTCATCTACATTAATAATATCCTATCTTATTAATACTTTAACTAGGGATATTTTATATATATACACATTTGCATGTAATAAGAATCTCATGTCATGAACTCTTCATGATTTTTTTTACACTATGTATATCATATGAAAGACTTTATTAATTAATTTAAGTTATAGACAACAAATGGATGCTTATGGTTCATAAGCATTGAATAATAAATAATGCCTTTAAATAAATTGTCATGTACATAAGAAATGCCTTTAATGATTGTCTCTAAGGCATATATGTCTAATAAGAAGTACAAGGAGCAAGACAGATGGTGGCACCAAAACAAGGACCAAAGAAGAATATATCTTTGTAATAATAGTAGATTATTCTTCTATTATTTTTCTTTGGGATCGATTTCCTTTTTGGCTTAAGGAAATTGATATAGAATAAGTTTATAACTAGATTATTTTGATTTTATTCATGATTGATGAGATTGATATGCATAGCATGCCAAAGCATGCAAACAATGTATAATGAGACATTAAAAGATTAAAGCCTTCAATTTAAATATTAAGATGAAATGCCTTCTATTAATATAAGTTAAAAGAATTGGATTTCTATTTAGAATTTTGGTTATTAAGCATACTTAAGTCAAATCTACATGGAATATATTTAGAACGGAATTAATAGGTTCACTTAACTTATTCATTAACTTTTTAGCATACTTAGGGTTAAGGAATTAAGAGGCAAGGTTGGGGAAATGCATATGAGATATGTATACTTCAAAAGTTGATGACCCAATGATTCAATAGTTGCATAAGATGCAATTGACATGATTTGTCTACCATTTAAGTCAAATTTGGGTTGTTGGGCATATCCAAATTTTAATTTTAACAATAATGTATATTGATACACTAAAAAAAGCTTCCAATGGGCTTTCTCAAATTAATAGTAGGGCTATTGGTTCACAAATCAATAATGAGAGTTAAATGTATTTAAATAAAGACCTTATAAAATGCATTATAATACTTTAGCATGCTTTCATTTCCACATCTAAGTACATCACCATGAGTACTGCTAATGTAAACCTGCACAGCATACCAATTAATAAATTGGTAAAGGAACTTAAAAATAGTGTTAAAGTTTGAGAAAATAGCCTATGTGTTAGATACCATGATCCCACTAGTTCCACCAAATAATACGCCAGTTAAAGTTTAACAGGTATAACTAAAGCATATTAAGGATAAAGATTTGGCAACATGCATAATGATGGTTGCCTCTATTTCTCTAGAGCTTCAAAAACAAAGTGAGCATATGGATGCTCATGCTATTATTTATCACCTAAAGGAACCATTTGATGAATAGAGCCATATGGAACAATGTGAGATATCGAAACTTTTATTCTATAGTAGGATGGTATAAGGAACTTCAATCATGCAACATGGAATCAAGATGTATTGGTATATTAAGAGGCTTGCCTTAATGGGCTTTGCTATGGATCATGAATTAAGATAGACCTAATTCTATAATCCTTATTCTTATGCATAGTTTATGCTTATTTATCAAATGAATATGATATCTACCATTTTGCTTGAGCTCATCAATATGCTCTAGATTGTTAAAGATTTTGTCAAAAAGAATCAAAAGGCAGCCATAGTTATTGATGTTTCCATTTTTGCTAAGAAAAGGAAGAAGTGTTAGTAGTATGTCCTAGAGCACATGTTTGATATGTATATTAAAATGTCATTCCAAAATAAAAAAGGCATTTTTTTATTACAGGATACTTTTATAATATTTAATTATTTATTATGTCTTAAACCATGTTATAAAGTCCTTGGTATACAATTATAATGCAAAAGAAACTGTAAAGCATTCATTATATGAGATTTTTATTGTAGGCAAATATGATCATATCAAAATTATCCCTAGTCATAGTATTAACAAGAAGGGACATTATTAATGTGGATAGACTAGCATATGTTATACTTCTTAACTAGGTTAAGTAATAGTTCTCATAAGCTATAAGTATGTCGATGCTTAGAGTTAACATATGGATACTTACTTGAGAATTAAGTTTATTAGACCTAAAATGAGATCTTCACATGGATACTTAATCTATGTCAGTGAAAGCATCTCATCATATCAATGGTGTAAGTATCCTTAGAATTGAGACCATAATTATCTTAAGTATGGAGTGATGTACTTTAACTCTAGTGCTTTTACTTTAAACTATAGGTATACATAGCTAGGAGATTAGGTATATCATGAGTACTTAAAGGTAGAGTAGTGATCAATAAAAAATTCACCGCCTCAAATTATAGTAGGGAGTTTGTCTCCCAATTCTAATATGTTATCTTTGTTCAAAAATCTTTGGCCAAAGTAAAATGCAAGTGCGAATAAGATTCACAAGGGCATTTTGGAAATAAAGGCAAAATAATTAGAGCTAACATATTCAAGGCTTAGTTAGACGTACTTAATTAATTATTGAGATCATAAAAGTCCATATTCAAACCTGAATGAGATAACATATAGTGAAAAAAGTTTATTACACGGTAATTGTATATAGAAGTGTTAAGTCAAACCACTTGACTTTTTGATACTTAGGTAGTCATAATGCATGTCTAGATGCCTTTTATGACTTATAAATATGAGAGTTATTAATTAGGAATCAATTATGATTTGATGAGATTGAATCACAAGAATCCTAGTTGAAGTAAGATTTTAATTCACCGTGTATTACCAAATGCCTTAGAAGCCCATAACATCATACTCATAAAGAATTTGAGATGAGAATCAAATTTATCAAATATTTAATGACATGATATGTCATCAAATATTAGAGAAATAAGAAAGAAAAATAAAATTGGGCTTGGAGTCCAATCAATTGTATCTAGTCTAGAATTAGGGTTAGATACATTAGGCCTTAGAGGGCTAATTAGGAATTTTATTTTAATATAATTTTTGTCCAACATTTTAATGGTTAAAAGGCCCTCAATCAAGCATCGAGTTGATTTTGAAAAGGGCCTCAAAATGGCTTCCAAAGTAGAGTTAAATCTATGCGTGCCTAGTAAATAGGCTATATGCAGGGACCAATAAGATGCCTATTTCATTGGGCTTCTTAAGGAAACTATGGCTCATATTTTTATGAGATAAAAATCAGACCTAGGGTAACTAATTGGCTATAAATAGCATAAAATCCCTTCTCTTACTCTTTAACTTAATAATGTTTTTATTGCTTGGAGACTTTTTCTGTCTTGTACTTCTCTAATATGAAAAACCTTATTAGCCTCTAGTTTTTTAATTTCTCTCATCATCAAGTTTTATATGGATACCTTAGAGGTATTCCTATAAGGATCATTGTGGTTTGCAATAACCTAATAAGGTGAATAAAAGAAAAGGGTGCTTTTCTATGAATAACAATGAATTTCTTCAACTATTTTCTATTGTTCATATTCGTTTTCAAAAATTTTGCTATCTTATTAATGTTTGGGTTCCTTGAAAATTTTAATTTTCACTATGCATGCTTTAATGAAACCAATAGGAAGAAGAAAAAGAAGACAGCCTAATCTTAGGGTGGGATCAGGAAGAAAAATGCAAAGCAAGCTGTTGTTGCTAAGGAGACTTGCTTTTATTATCAGAAGGTTGAATACTAGAAGAAAAACTATGAGGTCTACCTATGTCTCTTAATAAAGAGAAGCCTATTGATGCTTCTATATCATGTATTTATGTTATTGAGATAAATACTAATATTACTTTATGTAACCATATATGCATATTAGATACTGGATGTGGAAATCATCTTTGCTCTTATTTATAGGGACTAAAGAGTAGTAGAAAGATAAATAAGGGTGATATAAACCCAGGAGTTGTAAAAAGGAATGAAAGTTGATGCATTAGCTATAGGAACTTATTATTTAAATTTACCTTCTAGTTTATTTTTAGAACTAACTAATTGTTATTTTGTTCTATCTTTGAACAAGAATATTATTTCTTTATCCTCTCTTGTTAAATAGGGTTTTGACATTTCTCTTAATAAAGACAAAGGTTATTCCATATTTTTGAATAATATGTTTTATTGCTTAAGGTCAAATGGGATTTATATTCTTGATCAAGATAAAGAATTCATAACATAAATACCAAGAGATTTAAAAAGGATAACTTAAATCTATCCTATTTATGGCATAATCATTTAGGCAATATAAATAAGAGATGTATATCTAAGTTACACAAGTCAGGTAACTTAGGATCATTTGATTATAAATCATTTAAAACATATAAATCTTGTTTAAAGGGAAAAATGACAAAAGAACCCTTTAGTGGTAAAGGAGAATATGTTAGTAGTCCATTGGAGGTAATATAAATAGATGTATATAGTCCAATGACTACACATGCTATAAGAGGATATCTTTACTTCATATCCTTTATCGATGATTATTCATGATATGGATATTTGTATTTGATGAATACAAATTTAAAGCCTTTAAAAAGTTCAAAGAATTTAGAAATAAAGTTGAGAAGCAATTAGGCAAAAGTATCAAAAAACTTTAATCAAATCGAAGTGGTCAATACTCTATTTGAGAGATAATGGGATTATATCTCAATAGACTCCTCCATATACACCACAGTATAATGGTGTATCTGAAAGGAGAAACTAAACCCTATTAGACATGGTTTGATTGATGATGGGCATTATAGAATTACCTAAGTCATTTTGGGGCTATACACTGGAAACTATTTTTTATGTATTATATAGAGTTGCAATTAAATCGATTGATGTTATACTATATGAGATATGGTGTAATAAGAAACCAATTCTTTTCCATATGAAAGTATAGGGTCGCTTGCTTATATGAAAAGGATTGTGTTAGATAAGTTACGTGCTAAATCTAACAAATGTCTATTTGCGGGATATTTTAAAGAGTCATTGGGATACTGTTTCAATAACCCTTTGAAACAAAAGGTGTTTATTTTAAAGCATGCTATTTTCTTAGAGAAAGATTTTCTTTAAAAAAAAAAGGTTGTGGGAGTAGAATAGAACTTGCTGAAGTTTAAGAAAATCACATAGACATTAATCAATTGATTGATCACGAAACTATTACTCATACTAGTAAAGTATTAGAAGAACTTATTATCAAACAAGTGCTAGATATTCCACTAGAGTCTATATTATTCTTGAGAGATATAGATTTCTCATAGATGAGAACAAACATGTGACCCTAGTAGAGTAAGATAAGCTTAGTAGTTATGAGGAGGTTTTAAAGAGTTTAGAATTGGAATTATGGCTAAAGGCCATAAAGTCTAAAATGGATTCCATGTATACTACTAACCAAGTATAAAATTTGATTGATCCACTTGAAGGAATAAAGCCTATAGGGTGCTAATGGATCTTTAAAAGAAGATCAATAGGGAAGGTAATGTGATTACCTACAAAGTATACCTTGTTGCAAAAGACTATTGTCAAAGATAAGTAATTGACTTTGATGAAACCTTTTCACTTGTGACAATGCTTAAATCCATTAGAATCTTACTCACTATCATAAGTCATTATGATTATGAGATATGACGAATAGATGTGAAAACACTTTCCTTAATGGAAACCTAGTAGAGGAAGTGTATATGACACAATCCCATGGCTTCATGTCCAATTATAGTGATAAGGTATGCAAGCTTTAAAAAAGTATTTATAAATTAAAGCAACTATCTAAGAGCTGGAACATCTATTTTAATAAGACAATCAAGGAGTTTAGTTTCTCAAAAAAAAAATCTAAATGAACCATGTGTATATGTAGAGAAATGAACTAGGAACGAGTGGGATTAGTGTTTGGGAGTCGCCACCTGGCCTCCACTAGGACCTCTGATCTTCTGTACCAGAAAGGTTCAGAATTCAAATCTTATTTATGCCCCAATAATATGCCTTCTTTGTATATTGTAACATTTATCAATCCCATATCAAGCAAGCATGCATTATATTTAAAGTATTTATGTCACCTTTTTATGTAAATAAAGTAAATTATAGTATTTAAAACATACAATGAGTATATTGTACATCTAAAAAGTGGGTTATCAATTAGTTGTGATATAACCTGACAATTACTCGTAATTCCATAGGAATTGGTGGTAATTGCCCAACTCCCATCTCTAAGAGATTGGCTTTTAATGAAATACATTTTTCATGTGACTTTTGATTAGGGAAAACTCAAATCCATTTTTTATTAGGAAAAAACTAATTAATTAGTTAAAAAAACCATTTTAACGTGAGATTTGGGCTTTAGCATGTAAAACAAGTTATTTACTATCTATTACATCCCAAAAATAAGCAATGAAATAGAAATAGTGCAAATAGCCCATGACATAAAACTAGACCCGCTTGTGTGTCTTTACATCCGAGCGAACTCCATAGAGCTTTGGCATATGTTTGTGTAGACTGATACCAATGTGATAGACTAGATCCATTCAGATTTCCCAGTTTTATGAGATTGGTCACTTGTGACCTTCTCAAAGAAACAGGTTAGAAACAACAGACAAAGGTCCATGAGGACCCCTAAGAGAGGATGGAATCACTAAATAACTTAACACAAGTATGAATGAGTCATGCCATATGTTTTGAGATGTTCATGTAGGTTTTACCATATTGTAGACATTGGATCTCTAAGGCTCCTATGTTCAGTTTGCCTAATGATAATAAAAAGGACAAAAATCCTAATAAATAGGGTTTTTAATGTCCAATCGAAGATCTCAAAATTTTCTTTAAAAAAAGGGTCAAAATGGCCATTTTGCAAGATGGGCTGTTTTCGGGTGGAAACCATTATTTTCGGGCCAAAACAGCCGTTTCTGTGTGCAAAACAACCATTTTTGCCGAAAACAGCCATTTTGAGCTGAAAACAACCATTTTCACCCAAAAACAGCTATTTTCTGCCTTGGGAAGCATGTATAAAAATTAAATGGATTTTTTTGAAAAAAGGTTGGTTTTTTTTGGGAAAAAGACACCAAAAGGCAAAAATGCACTCTTAAAACATCATTTTTTTGAGATTTCTGAAGATGTAGTCACAATTTTTCGGTTCGATCGAGATCTTTTTTGAAGGCAAATATACACGATATGTCAACCGACCCATTTTTCTACTATTTTTATTTTTTTCTTTCTGCTTTATCTATCTACTAGTCAGATGTGATAATTTATTTATACAATATTTTTATATTTGTGTGGCTGTTCATTTTTTATTTTATTTTTTCTGTCTGTCTATTTTTGCTTTCCATACTAATATTTTATTTTTATTGTGATGCGAGTTATTTGATTTATTGTGACCTGATTGTTATTTTTTTCGATTGGCTCCTTAAATCCCAGTAAAGTAACCTTTTAATGACCTTTTATTTCCTGCTATCTATTTTATTTTGTGCTCCGTGTGTTTTTCTGCTGATTCCCTTATTTATCGCTTATTTAGTTAGACTGCATTTTAGGTGTTCTCAAATGTAATTTTATTTTTATTGTTTATTTAGTAAGGATGTATTTTAGGTAATTGCCATGTAATATATTTTTATTATCAAATTATTTTTCTATATATTCCATGAATGCTGTAATAAGTAAAAAATGATTTTTCGCACGTTGGAAAAATAACCGAAATATTTTTATTTAATTAATTAGTGTTTTGCTAATAAAATGGATTTTGATTTTCCTTAATAAAAGTCACAATAATAAAAAATTATTTTCTAAAATTGACATGCGAGAACTAAAGTTCTCAAGCTAATCAATCACCCGATTTTATGTATGATATTTTCAATTTCAATCTCGATATATTTCGTGAATGCCGCATTAGGTAGAAAATCATTTTTGCACATTGAAGAGATAATCAAAATCATTTTATACCTAATTAATTGGTGCTTTTTTAATAAAACAAGTTTTTCTTAATAAAAGTTACGATGATAAAATCTGTTTTCTAAAATTGACATGCTAGAATCGAAGCTCTCAAGATAATTAATCACCCGATTTCATGTATGATATTTTTTCCAATCCCGATATATTCTATGAATGCTGCATTAGGTAGAAAATAATTTTTGCAAGTTGAAAAGATAATCAAAATCATTTTATACCTAGTTAATTGGCATTTTGTTAATAAAATGGGTTTCTTAATAAAAGTCACGATAATAAAAACTATTTTCTAAAATTGGCTTGCGAGAACCAAAGTTCTCAGGACAATTAACTGCCCGATTCCGTGTATGATATTTTAACTTCATGCATTTCATTTATCTTCTATAAATATGTTTCGTGATTCCTCATATGTGAATACGTGATTTATTTTAATTGTAAAATGCCGCTTGAAAAAAAGAATAATATTATAAATTCAAACCAAATTTTCGTATTAACTTGAGGTATGAATAAGAGTAGGGTTTTGAACCACTCTAGTTTTGGCCCTATAAGGTATTTCCCGACTTCGGTTGGGTGGTGACTCCTACTTTGTGGTGCCTAACTCGCTCTTCCTAGGCTAATCAAATAGGCATGACTCAAGATTCCTTTAGTTTCCTTCTTGTCTTTTGAGACTTGAGGAGTGAGGCTTAGGTTGAGTCTTCGACTATTTCAGTTTGATCGGCCCCAAAGGAAAAAGGGACACGAACACATATATATATAACACACAAGCGAACATATGCAAGGATTCAAAGTCACAAATATATGTCCGCGCGAACTACGCTCCTCGTAATAGGGAGTCCATGTGGACTACAAACAAAAGCAAACATGTAGAAAACTTGATCATCCATGTGGATTATGATTCTTGTGATAGGGAGTCTATACAAATTGCATAATAGAATAAAAATGTTTGACATAAATATATCCGTGCAGACTACGTCCTGGTGAGAGGGAGTCTGTACAGACTTCAAGAAAAAATAACTCAGAATAAAACAAGATCATCCGTATAGACTATGTTCCTCGTGAGAGGGAGTCCATATAGACTTGAAAAGATAGAATACACAAGAATGAGATAAGATCATCCATATAGACTACGTTTCTCGTGAGAGGGAGCCCATATGGACTTCAAGATAGAATAACTCAGAATAAAATAAGATCATCCGTATGGACTACATTCCTCATGAGAGGGAGTCCATATGGACTTTACAATAGTTCTAAAATAATAGACACATAAGAGAATGAAATAACTGTACATGGTAATATCATACAAGCATATTAGTGTGGTAAATAGATTACATGAAAATATGATACATAAGATAAATAGAACACTGTTATTGAACATAAGTCCTTGTGGATGACAAATTATGCACATGTCAATAAAGTAAGTTTGTACGAACGTGATCATGGTTATAAATAGGTCCGTAAGATTATGATAAAAATAACAGAATAGATATGACATAAAAATAGGCAATTATACAATATGAAATAATTTAAAATGATGACCTACTCTTATGATCAAGGTAGGGATTACATAGAATCACCTTACTTGTGATCAATCCTTGGAGATCCTAGGTCCATGAAAATAGTATCAATATGTATAATGGGAGGCCTTAGATCTTACCTTTGTAAGAAGACTTCAAGCAACAATGCGAAAGGTAGAGTTTTAGAAGAATCAATAATTTAAGTGTGGGCTATTAGGACTAGTAGAGCAATTCCTGATTAGAGTTCTCGCTTGAACTCACAGAATAAATCTCTTGGATGCTTAGAACACTGTTCTTAAAGAGCCTTTAAGCTTCCTTAATTTTTTGATTCCCTATAACCTAGAAGGGGTATTTATAAGTTTTGGGATTAGGATATCCTATCCAGAGGTGGTAAATTCCTTTTAGGACTATAATTCATCATCTAGATAGGGATCCCACACTTCTAAAAGATTTTGTTGGTAAGTCTATACGGACTTAGATTATGGGCTTTCCTGCCATTCCATAGGCTTTGGGCAAAGTCTTGGGCTAAGTTTTATTTAGTTCGTATGGATATAGGCTTTGGCTTGTCTATGCAAATCTTAGGCTTTAGGCTTAACTGGTCTAAGCTGGCTATGGTGCGAACCTCATAGCATCAAGTCCATGCAGACTAGCATTTCAAGTTCTTTGCCTTATTCCTTAAGCCTATCTCTAGTTATCATCATAGGCCAAAAATTAACGCATTTATAGTATAAAAGAAGGTAAGTAGGAGTGCAATTATTTTCCTTATGTTATATGTATGACATATTGCTCATTAGAAATAATGTCTCAATCTTATAATCAATTAAGATTTGCCTTTTTAAGAATTCTCCATGGAAGACCTTAGAGAAGTAACTTATATTTTAGGGATAAAGATCTATAGAAATAGATCAAGAAGGTTGATAGGTCTTTTGTAATCTACATATATAGATAAGATGCTAAAAAGGTTTAACATGGATCTTTCTAAGAAAGGTTATATTCCTATAGTTCATAGGAAATACCTTTCTAAATCTATATGCCCTAAAACACAAGAGAGAGAGAACATATAAGTAGAGTCCTATATGTATCTACTATAGGATTTATTATGTATGTTATGCTATATACAAGATCTAATGTATCTTATGCTCTGCGTGTCACGAGCATATTCCAATCCAATTATAGAGAGGAACATTGGGTGGCTATGAAAAATATCTTTAAGTACTTGAGAAGGACTAAGGATAAGTTCTTAATATATGGAGAAAAGGATTTACAAGTGAATGGGTATATGGATACAAGCTTTTAGTCTGACAAAGATGATTATAAAAACTAATCAGGTTATGTGTTCAATATGGGAGAAAGAGTAGTTAGTTAAAAAAGTTCTAAATAGGATACAACTGCAGACACTACCACTAAAGCTAAGTACATTGCAGCTTCAGATGCAGAGAAAGAAGTGGTTTGGATCAAAAAGTTCATCACTGAACTAGGTGTAGTCCCAAGTATGTTAATATGATACTTATGTGTTGTGATAACAATGAAGTCATAGCACAAGCAAAGGAACTATAGTCTCATTAAAAGTCCAAGCATGTTCTTAGATGTTACCATTTAATCTGG
>CANXYI011665085.1:0-14915 GCA_948208565.1 Hura crepitans
TCCTTTATAGCTATCACATGTGAAGGATCTGATATGTATCATCTCAGCATCAATACATGAAATACATCATGGATTTATTATAGCTCAGGAGGTAACGCAAATATATATGCTAAGGGTCCCACACATTCTGTGACCTTGTAGGGCCTAATGAATTTGGGACTAAGTTTTCCCTTCTTACCAAATCTGAGCATCTTCTTCCATGATAACACTTTCAAAAATACTCGATCACTGACTTCATACTCAATGTCCCGTAATTTCAAATCAACATACCACTTCTGTTAGTTTGAGGTAGGTTTCAATCTATCTCTTATTATCTTAACTTTCTCCTTTGCATCTCTAATCAAGTCAGATCTGACAATCTTACTTTCTCCCACTTCACTCTAACAAAGAGGGGTCCTGCACCTTCTATAATATAATGATTCATAAGGTGCCATTCCTAAGCTAGCCTGGTGGCTATTGTTGTAAGCAAACTCAGCCAATGATAAATATTGATCCCAGTTGCCTCTAAACTCTATTATAGAGCTACACAACATATCTTTCATTACTTGTATCACCCGTTCTGACTGTCTATCCATCTAAAGATGAAATGTACTATACGATAATCGAGTACCCAATACCTCCATAACTTCTTCCAAATTTTGGAAGTGAACCTCAGGTCTGGATATGAAATGATGGCTATCGATACTCCGTGTAACCATACAATCTCATCAATGCATGGTCAAACCAACTTTTCTAAGGAATAATCCATCTATACTTAGATGAAGTGAGCTGTCTTCATCAATCTATCTACTATCACCCATACGGTATCACATCTATTTCTGGTCAGTGGCAACCCTATTATGAAGTCTATGGTTATCTTCTCCCATTTCCATTCTGGGATTACAATCAGATGTAACAATTTAGAAGGAACCTAGTTTAATCTTTCACCTGTTAACAAGTTAGACATCGAGCCACATATTCAACTACCTCTCACTTTATTCCTAGCCACCAATAATGGGGTTTCAAATTAAGATACATCTTCGTGCTTCCTGGGTGTACGGAATATGGAGCATCATGAGCTTCTTTCAAGATCTGCATTCTTAATCTAGCCCTTTTTGGCACACATAGCCTATTTTGATAGTACAAGCTTCCATCATCACTCAATTCAAATCTTGTTCCCCTTTCTAACTTTGTTTATTGTTTGCGCCATCTGTTCATCTCTCAACTGAGACTCTTTTATCTGCTACCTGAAGTCAAGTTTAATATGTATTTAAGCCAAAATGGTATCTTCTATTGTGTAGTATACTGTAGCATGCATAAGCTTTAAGGTGGCAATAAGCTTCCTGCTTAAGGCATCTACAACCACGTTCGCCTTTCCTAGATGGTAGTCGATCAAGCAATTATAATCCTTAATTAATTCCATCCATCGCCATTACCTGAGATTCAACTCCTTCTGTTTAAGCAAGTACTTCAAACTTTTATGGTCAGTGTAGATGTAACACCTTTTCCTATATAAGTAATGTCTCCAGACTTTTAATGCAAACATAATGGCAGCTAATTCTAAATAATGTGTGGGGTAGTTCTTCTCATGAGGCTTTAATTGCCTAGAGGCATATGTGATCACTTCGCCTTCTTGCATTAGTACACAACCAAGCCTATTGTGTGAGGCATTACTGTATACCACAAACTCTTTCCCCTATTCTAGCTTAGTAAGTATATGAGCCTCTATCAAAATCCTTTTTAACCTATCAAAGCTAGCTTGACACTTGTCATCCCACTCAAATTTCACATATTTCTTTATGAACTATGTCAATAGAGATACAATCATCGAAAAGCCTTTCATGAACCTCCAATAATATCCTACCAATCCTAGGAAACTCCAAATCTTAATCACATTCCTAAAAGGATTCTATTCCAACATAGCTTTAACCTTGCTCGGGTCTACTCTAATGCCCTCAGCTGAGGCAATGTGACCTAGAAAAGCTACTTTTTCCAACCAAAACTCACATTTACTCATATTAGCATACAACTATCTCTCCCTCAAGGCCTACAACATGATTCTAAGGTGTTGTTCATGTTCCTGCTAGGTTTTGGAATACACCAAGATGTCATCTATAAACAACACAACAAATTGATACAAGTAGGGTTTGAAAATCCAGTTCATCAGATCTATAAAGGCTATTGGGGCATTAGTGAGCCAAATGGCATCACTAGGAACTCATAATGCCTGTATCGAGTCCTAAAGGTAGTCTTAGGGATGTCACTCTCCTTAATCTCCAACTAGTGATATCTTGACTTCATATCTGTCTTAGAGAAGATACTGGCACCCTGTAACTAATCATAGAGGTCGTTGATCCTAAGCAATGAATATTTATTCTTAACTATCACTTTATTCAGCTACCTATAATCGATGCACAACCAAAGTGACCCGTCTTTCTTTTTCACAAACAATATAGGTGCTCCCCAAGGTGAAATACTAGGCCTGATGAAAACTTTATCTAACAATTCCTGCAATTGCACCTTTAACTCCTTTAACTCTACTAGTGCCATCCTATATGGTGTAATGGATACTGGGTTTATTCCAAGATATGTCTCAATCTCAAAGTCCAATTCTAGATATGGAGGTAACCCTAGTAACTCGTCTGAGAACACATCAGGGAATTTAGACACGACTAGTATCTGATCATGACAAGGGGTTATGGTACTAGTATCTACCACTAAAACTAAAAATGCCTCACTTCCCTTCCAAATGAGTCACCTAGCTATAAAGGCTGAAATAATGTTAGATAAGGAGTCTCTTTTACCTACGATTGTCACCTCTTGTCCATCTATCGTCTGCAGACTTAACCTTTTTCTCTTATAGTCAATCACTGCTTTATGCTCTGATAGCTAGTCTATACCCAATATGACATCAAACTCATAAAAGGGAAGTTCTATCAGATCTGCTAGAAAGGTGTGCTTATGGATTATCAGAGGACAATGTTTATAAACTGTGTTCACCATCACACTTTGCCTAATCGAGTTACTCACTTAGATGTCTAAGTCTATAGACTCTAGCTCTAGTCCCCTATCTCATACTTGTGTGGTGCAAATGTAGGAGTGTGTGGATCAAGGATTAATTAATGCTAACACTGGTGCATCAAATAAAAAGAAAGTACTAGCGATGATGTCTAGTGCTTCTGCTTCCTCCCAAGCATGGATAGCATACTACCGTGTAGAAGTTCTAGCCTTTAATCTTATCCTCTGATTGGTGCTTGGCTGCTCTTATCTCTATTGTCTCGATCCTCTGCTAGGTGTTAATGCCTGAGTTTGTGCCATCTCTGATTGTCTCTGAGGACAATCCCGCTAGAAGTGGTCCCTAAGCATACGAAGAACTCTCCTCTTTTATACTGCCAGCACTGACCCCAGTGTCTCCTCTAGCAACTCCCACATGTCGGAGATGCAGTTCTGGCTATGGACATTAGAGCACTCAAGGCCTGCTATGATGATCAAGACCTAAGAGGAAAAGCTTGACCAAACCTTTAAGATAGAGCTTGCCTCTAAGACTGTTATCCTAATTGTCTCTAGGACTATCGACTGGGTTAAAAGTCTCTCTTCTCTTACCCCCTCTTAGGGCTAAACTAGTCTGACCATCCATGAAAGGTCTCTTCCTTTGGAACAACTTTTTTTTCTCCTATAACATGTCCTCTATATCATATGTTACAACTACCAGCTTAGAGAAATCTCTAATCTTTATTGTAGTAATCTGCATCCTCAGCTTAACATTGAGGCCCTTTTCAAACCTTTTACACTTCTCTTCATCGATGGGCATGAACTTTGCCACGTACCTGCTCAAATATGAGAAATCCTTCTCATATTCTAACACCAACCTTCGCCCTTATTTTAGATCAAAGAATTCCTGCCTCATCTTATCCTTGTAGGACTCTAGAATGTACCTCTAATGGAACTCCTTTAGGAAAAACTCCCATGTGATCTCTGCTATTGCTTTCCCCTTCTTAATTGTATCGCACTAGTGGAAAGCTTCTTCCTACAAAAGAGAAGTAGAACACTTTAGACACTCCTCTTTTGTGCACTCCAACTACTTTAAAATCCTCTTAGTTTGCTCTTTACCCTCGGGGCATTATCCTCCCTCACACCTATGAAATCCACTACTCTCATCTTCTTTACTCTTTCCAAGTAAGTTTTTTGTAGTGTTGGCAGAGCTGGTAGAGGTGGTACAGGAGCTGGAGCTGGTGGTGGTGGTGCTGGTGTAGTAGCATGTCTCAGCAGCTCTACAATCTACTGTAGCAAGGCTAAAGAGGCCTGAGCCTGAGGCGTTACTAAGGTAGTAGCTGGTGAGCAGCATCACTTGGCTCTAGTGTGGCTACACTCACCTCTGGGCTATGAATGGTGGTAATAGCATGACTAACAACTTCTTCCCTTTGCTCGGGCAGGGTTCGTTCACTCATCGTATATCACTGTACAAAAAAACTTATCAGCTTCATGCCGAGTAGCTTTGACCCATATACAAAACCCTAGACTCGTGCACTCATGTATAATACACCTAGGAATGCCTAAACCCGCTCTGATACCACTAAATATAAACACCCCCTACCTATTTCCAAAGGAAACAGACAAAAGGTGCCACTTCCCGAAGGTCACCAATCTTTGGATTTCCTTGGGCTTCATTCATTTAACATTTATATCACTATAACCAACTTTGACTTTTCTTGTCTATCTGGTGTTTATTATGATACCATCTTTTATTACTACCTATTTTAGTCAAATAAAACTCTAGATTTTGTCTGTTATCCATTTTACAAAAAATTGGACAACATAACGGCTACTCAAGTCAAAAAACAAAAATTTTTCTTGTATAAAAAGCACTTATATAACATTTCCAACCCAAATCTCAACTACTAGACCCTTTTGGTCCCCAAAAATCATTAGCAACATGAAACACATAGCAAAACATAGGGTCTCAAATCCACAGGAAATCAATAGCTAAGCTTATATATATAGATATATACATCTATTAGGTTAGGTTTATTCAAACATATAGTTCATTGTTTAAAAGGTTATAATATACATACACTACCAATTTCTAACTCCCTTATATACATATATATATACATGAGTGCATTACTACCACATAACAAAAGAGTACAAAAAGGTATACTAAGAAGGAGACTCAACAATAGCTATATTATACTGCTAAAGCTAGACTGCACCCTCAGTCTACGACCTATGCATTGGAACACTGACATGCTGAGCATACACTCAATGGTGGAATAAACACAACAAAGGTATGTCATACATGTAGATACACATATGAGGTCATGTACACATGCATAAACATTTCAATCATTCCCATGCAAGATATTAGACTAAATACCATTCTATATATCATGTCTCCTAGTGCCTTATTAAGCAAGTAATTAATCATAGACCATTATCCTGTTCAATTAATTCAACCCATACAACATTTCAATCACTAATTATAAATTAATATTCTATTATCGTGGTTAAACTTAATATAGTTTAGTCCTATAATAGATGGATGACACTTTAAGACACCAGATAACGGGATCTATCCTGTGTAGTGGCCCATATTTTAGCCCTCAATAGCCACACCTACTAGGTCTGATAGCAGGGATCAATCTATAGACCTCCTAATACTAGACTAACGGATAGCAGGGATTAGTTTGTAGACCTCCTAATATTTGCCAGTGGGATAGTAAGGATCAGCCTCATGGGACATCCCATTACCTCAAATCACATCTCTAATGTAACATAAGAGGATAACAGGGATCAACCCTATGGGACCTCCCAATATCTGTAGACAGCTAATAGGTAGTAGGGATCAACCCAAGTGGACCTCCCAATACCTAAGTGTGTAGGGTTTAACCTTAGAACCTTGGTGGCTACACCTGCTATCACCTCAAAACAACAGTGGCCCTAGAAGGACCAATTTGCCTAACAGTTGTTAATTCCCTAGTTGACCAGTCAACCTATCTAGCGGGTGTCTAACTGATGGACTAATTCACTATTCCTTACTTAATTATGTCATCTATGATTACTTTTCACTTTACTTCATGTCAATCACAACGTGAAGTTCTATTTTATAGGACATTTCACACAAGTTTACCTTTTTGGGTCTTTTATCTCAAGGTTACTATTCATTTGGTCATTTTTCATATTGTGCCCTTTGTTTAATCCTACACATGCCAATCCAGCATCCATCATTCTTGCATCATTTCTTCTCATAACCTTTCATGAATCATATCTCATACTCATGTCACTAATTGCATAAATATAGTTGCCATTCCATTTGGCATTGCTTACGTACATGTTGCATATTCATTTAGGTCATTATTTGCTGAACTAACATGTCATACATTTGTTATTGTTATTCACATCCCTAACCTCATTTATACATGTCATTTCCACGTAAATACCAAACCTAACATGCATGCCATACACACATGCTCACATATTTTGGCCATACATCACACACACACATGCACTTGGCTTCTTTCCTCCAAATCATGAATACCATGTTATTTTTACATCCTTAGCATAATTATATCATTTAATTCCATGAATTTCATGCCTAACCCTAAGATATAGCAATTCCATACACATGTATACATACATATTCATGCCAAATCACATGATATACATAAATTGAGTCAATTCCACATACCTAGGGTGTGAAAACACCCTTTTCTCCACCACTCGAATGCCTAGATTGATGTTCTCCTTCAATGTTCTCTTTTTAGCCTAAACATACATAGCTCTCACTTAGAAAATTCCTCAAAAATTCTATATAACTCTAAATGAAAATCTAAAACCATCGAATCTCTTAAAACACCTTAAGCTACCTAAAACAAAAATAAAAAATAAAATAAAAACACTTACACTAAAATTTGTCACTATTCACTCCAAGTGAATATTTATCTTTTTAAGCCAAATTCTTTAATTCTCTCACTCAAATTAGACTCTATGAGTTATGGAGGGCCTAATAGATATGAAATTTGTGAATTTTAGTGGTGGAAGGAGAGAGAAATGGAAGAAAAAAAGGGAGGAGAGAGAGGACAAGAATGGTGTCAACTTTTTTGAGGAATTTGGGGGGTAAGATGATAGGTTCTCACATGTGTGGGCCTATTTATATGGGTGGGTGGATGGCTTATATTGCGACATGTGGTGATCCAACGATCTATTTTCTCCCAATTTTGTTTTAAACTTCAAAAATTCACAAAAATTTCTCTAGACCTCCAAAAATAATCATTTTAGTTTTTAAAAATCCTTAATTAGTGTCATTAAGGCCCACGTATAATTTTAGGTCAAAATTCTACTATTGACTTTTAAGCACTATTCACCTACTAGAATAAAATATTCAGAAAAAATATCAAAAGACCTTAAAAAAATTAAAATTCCTTAACCATCATGTTCATTAGAATTTTTGAGGTTCAAGGTATGGTATTTTTGGGTCCATCCGGGCACATCCTAAGGTTATCCTAGCACAACCTCATTTTATCTCATTAATCGCTGGTTCTTAACCCAAAATAATTTATTGGTTTTGCTAAATTTTTAAATTCTTTCATTTTATCTATTTTCTAGCCTATCAAAGTTTTATGACCAATACGCCCTGTTTTTGCCTTATAAAGGTGCCCTGACCCGCCGAGAACACTATTCATGCCAAGAAGGTATTGTTCATGAAACTTGGACTTACAAGCATTACAATAGATGCAACGGATCGCAAACCTATTAAAACAAACAATTGCAACAGTTGTTCCACCACCACCAATAGTACAATGGCAATAACCACCATAAGCAATTCAAAAAACTTACTTAGAATGAGTTAAATAGATATGTGAGCTCTTAATTTTATGGGATCAGATATAGAAGATGTTGTGTAACACCCCTTACCCATTCCCTAAGGAACCAGGCAAGGAACGCTACTTCCCGCAGGTTACCCATCCTTACATTTCTCTAGGCCTCATTCATTTAACATTTATGACATCACTTACTTTATTTATCCATACAATTTGTTTCCTTTATATTTCTATATAACCCTCTTATGCTGACTATAATAGATCTCAAAATTCAGTAAATAGGACGATACGATTTTATAGAAATTTGGGCAACATAATAGCTATTGGGTAACAAACCCTAATATATATCTTCCATAAAAACACTTTTAATATTATATCCATAAACATCTACAACTGTAGGACCCTTTTAGTCCCTCACAAAACACATCACATCTCAGACATCAGCACAGAGGGCCTCAGGCCCATAATAATCAGAAACATAGACATTTATATTATACTATGTGTCCAATAATACATCAGTCATTTAGTTTACATATGTGCAGTATTTTTACACTAACTAAGCCAAAACCCACATCTATACATGAGTGCTACTACTATGGTACCAATAAAAGTACAGAAATATTACCGTCACACAACTAAGCTTCTACACTACAAAATATCGAGGCTGAACTGCTACTATATCTATGACCTGTGCATCGAAACATCAATACGCTAAGTATAAAATTCAGTGGTGAATTTGATGGAATAAAAACATGTCATGCATATATATAAGCAATATACATGGGTAATTTCATAAACTAATATTAATTTATTCATTTAACTCATTATTTGAATTTCTAGTGTCATGTCATTATTAATTTTTCAAAGTTTTCATCCAATGACAGTTATCTATACTAAGTCACCGATTCATTTATATTATTAACTTTATTGTTCACTTTTACATTTAGGCCCACAGTAAATAGACGACACTTTAACGCACTAGATAAAAAGGAAATCTAGGCTATGCAGTGGCCCACATTTTAGACTTCAATAGCTACACCTACCTAGTGCAATAGTCTATCTTGGATAGTCATGGCTGCACCCATATAGTGCAGTGGCCTATCTCAAGACCTTGGTAGTTGCACCTACCTAGTGTAGTGGCCCACATCTGTACGACTATGGCTATACCTATATAATGCAGTGGCTTATATCAAAACCTCAGTAGCTACACCTACCTAGTGCAGTGGCCTATATTAGGACCCCTGTGGCTGTACCCACATAGTGCAGTGGCCTATGTCAGGACCTTGATGACTGTACCCACCATCATAATCATCCAAATAATGGCCTAGGAGGATTAATACCTCTAGCAGCTACTACTCCCTAATTGACTGGTCAACCTATCCAATAGGTGTCAAACTAATAAGCCAACTTTACTTATGATTTATTATTCAGTTATAAATCATCTTATCAACTTAATATTCATGTTCATATCACACAATTTAGGTTATTTCCTCATTCTCAATTCATTACACAATTACAAGTCATATTATGAAAATGGTACTATTCATTTGATTATTGACACTATTCATTTGGTCATTTTCCTCATGTCTCATGTATCATGACTTCATTAATGGTCATGCCATGCCATAATACAAGGCATCACTACACATCCACAGTATCTTATGATCATTTTTAACACCAATCTTTTATGGTATACATCCACTTTCCCTCATAAATTCACTTATGCCTTTTCATGCCAATTATACTAAAAATTTTACATCATAAAAATCCTTTTTCTCATTTGTACAATAATTTCCCTATTATACCATAAACTCATATATTACTTACATATCCATTAGCACATATTTATTTCTTATATCTTGTGGTATATACATATTAACTAACATATTTTCCATCATTTTTCATAATCATCATATACCATACATGCATGCATATGCCATCACATACATGCCATACCTCGACCATATACATACCATGCACATACACATGCTCAAAATCACACTTCCATACACATGTTCATGCATGTACACATATATACACATCATAACATACATCTATTGCATCAAATTCACATACCTAGGGTAGCTTTACACCTTTTTCCACCAAGCTAGGGCCTTTTCTCCCTTTGTTCCTCACTATTCCTTCTCACACCTACATATGGAAACCTAAACTTAGAAAATTTATATAAAATCCTACAAGGCTCCAAATTAAAATCTCTAAACATAATTTTTCTTAGAATAACCAAGGCTACTTGAAATAAAAAGAAAAACTAAGAAAAGAACACTTATACCTCAAAAAGTCACTATTCACTCTATACACATATCTTCAATTTGAGACCTTTACTTGGAATTCTAAGGCTAGAATGAATTCTAAGGGTTATGGAGGGTTAAATCCATATAAAATATGTTAGGTTTAGGTTTTAAAGAGAGAGAAAATAAAAAAGAAGGGGAGAATTCTTTAAGGTGGTGTTAGCTTTTAGCTATGATGGAGGAGGAGGATAGCTTTCTTTTACACATGTGGACCTCCCACATATGTAATGGTATATGTATTTGATAGATGGCATGGTTAGATCATGACACCTAGCAATATAATGGCCTTAAAAATTCCAATTTTTTCTTAAACTTAAAAAAAATTTAATAATTTTTGGACTTTTAAAAATAATCATTTTTGTTTAAAAATCTTTAATTATGCTTTTTTAGAGCCTCATAAAATTTTAGGTCCAAACTCCAATGACAAGTGGGTGTACTATTTACTCGTTATAACAAGATATTTCAAAAAATTATTAAACGACCTCAAAAAATTAAAATTCTTTCACCAATGAACTCAATGAAATTCTTAACCTTCAGGATATGATATTTTTAGGTCTATTTGAGCACATCCTAGGTTATTCTTGACATAAGCTCATTTAAGGCCATTATTCACTAGTTTACTACCTAAAATGAATTATTGGTTTTGCTAAATTTTTAAATTATTTCATTTTCTAGCCCGTCAAAGTTTTATGACTATTACACACCTTTCTTAGCCTTACAGAGGCTTTTTAACTCTCAAGGAACCCTTTTTCAAGCCTTAGAGGTACTATTCATGAAACCTCGATGTATAAGCATTACATGCTACCAAAGCAAAATATTGGTTAAAAATAATAGAAAGAATTTTAGAGCAACTAAAATGTACTCCAAAAGAGGGTCTGATTTATACTATATCACTATTACAGAATGAGGCATTCATTTAGTGGAAAATGGTTTTAAAATGTAATGCTTCAGCATATATAGCTTAAGAGTTTTCTTATAGGAGCTTAAGAAGAGATACATCATAGTGACTTATGTAGAAAAGAAGAGATAAGAGTTTATTAATGTGAAATAAAGGGGATTATTATTTTTAGAATATGAGAAGGAGTTTTGTAGATTGAGTAGGTATACAAGGGCATAATAGCTAATGAGGAAGACAATACAGGAGGTTTAAAAAGTTCCTCGATATAGAGATCAAACTACAAGTGGCAATGAACAAGATTAAAGACTTTGCCACATTAGTCACTACAAGATATACTATGGAGGATATACTAAAAGAACGAAGGGAGAATTTATAGAAAAGAGAACTTTCACTACAAGTCATACTAGCATAGCCTCAAAAATAGGCAAGAGGTAGAAAGAAAATCCAATTGCTCAACTATCACAAAGGATAACTCAAACTTAGAGATCTAAGCCAGGAGGATAATTTATACCATGTCAGTAGAGACCAACTTCTAGCACACCAATTTTCATAGCTAGAAGCACATTCCTTACCTATGATGCATGTAGGAAGAATCATGGAAAAGTCCATTAAAAAACTATTTCAGGTGTATGTTATAAATGTGGGGTTAAAAGCCATTTTTAAAAAGATTACCTAGGGAAAGTAGAGGACACCACACAACTTCAAGCTTCATCACTAATGCTAGCTAGGAGCTAGAGGGAGAATAAGGGAGATAAAGTACGTAAGAGTTAAAGGCTTAGATGAGAGACTAGTTAAAGGATAGAGGTTAGGGCTTTAACAGAAAGTATGTTATTAGGGCTCAAAAAGATATAGACTCACCATATGTTATTTCTAGTACATTTTATTTCTTTGATTTACCTATTTTTGGCATTAATTAATCCGAGCTCCATACATTCATATGTATGCACTACACTAGTATGAGAGAGAGGGTTACAATTAGAATCTCTAGATATAGAAATCATGGTCAGTAATTCGATAGGATATCATGTCATTATTGATATAATATGCAAGAATTACCTATTGGCTATCTAAGGATAAACTTTTCCTATGAATCTTATTGAACTACCTTTCAATGAGTTTGATGCCATACTGGGTATGGATTGGTTGTCAAGAAATCATGCAATGGTTATTTGTAGACAAAAGAGGCTTACTCTTTAAACAATAGATGGATATGAAATCATAATTGTTGGTAAAAGATAGGACTTTTTGTTTAATGTTATTTTTGCAAAGATAGCAAGACACGTGATCCAAATATTTTGTCAAGCATATTTGGCACATATGGTTGATATAAAAAAGGTGAGACTTAATATCAATCAGATACCAGTAGTGGCGGAGTTTTTTAATGTCTTTCCTAATGAGTTTCTAAGATTACCACTTGAGCATGAGCTTGAATTTACCATTGAGGTATATCTAGGCATAGCCCCAACTTTAATAGCCTCTTGTAGAATAGCTCCTATAGAATTAAAAGAATTGAAGGTGTAGTTACAAGAGCTATTAGCTAAAGAGTTTATTAGACCCGCCATTTCCTTATGGGAAGCGCTAGTGTTATTCATGAAGAAGAAGGATGGTTCTCTAAGACTTTATATTGATTATAGGTAGTTAAATAAAGTGATGATCAAGAATAAATACCCACTACCTAGGATTGATGATTTGTTTGATTAACTCTTTAATGACACAAAAATCCCAACTTTTATGAATAGTACTTTCTTGGGATGAATGGTGTTCTTGAGACTCGAGATACTCTGAAGCTATGAAATAAAAATATTAATAATAAAAGAATTTTAGGCAAAGTTTGAAATCAATCAAAAGTAGTTTAATTGGTTAAAAATGCTAATAAAGTTTTTACGGTAGTGTCTTGTGAATAATGACCAAGGTAAAGTTGAACCACAAAATAATTTAAAAGTTGCTCAAAAAATTTTGGGACTTATACAACCTGATGCATAAATAATGTGTGTGATGTGTAGAGTGCATGTGGATAAATGACATTGGTATGGAATGAAGAAATGCTTCATTAACCGAATGGTTTATATGGTTTCTTTGTGATGTATATGCTTGCTTATATATGTTTATGACATGATTATGTTAGATTGATAAAGGAAAATGGTTATATTTGTGTAAATACACAATTTTAAGCATGGTTGATGTGTTGGGGGCATGGTGACTAAATGGCCTTAATGGAGCTAAAAGTGTATACACTTATTTATTTTATATACACAATATGGAATAGGATGGTTCTAACTAGAATAATGGTTATGTTGTATTAAAATGATGAAGTTGTGCCTTTTAGAATGTTAGGAACCTTATGGCTGAATGGCCTTGCTAAATGTTAATGTGTGTAATGTGTTATAATATACCTAAAAGAGATGTTAAGTTAGTATTTGACATATTAGTGTCATAATAATGATTATGTTGATTTCATTTGTATGATTATGCATGAATGCACATAATGTATACATGTATGAGGTTGTGTGCTATTTTATGCAAGATTTGGGATGTATGGTGCATTATGCAATGATATGGAATTTATGCATCATATGAGCTTAGTGGCTGAAGGGACATAATGGGCAACACTAAATGTGAAATGCTTGAAATCAAGCATAAAGTGGAAATTTATGGTTTATTATTTGATAAAGGCCATAAGATAATAAAAGGAAGGTTGGCAAGGATAACTTGAGCATATAGAGCTTCATGTTTGAAACTATAGGCACTCAAATGTGGTATTGCATTAACACGATGTATTTGATTGTAATTAATATCATAAATATGCTAAGTTTCCTAGTTTGGACATTTGTTGACCTTACCATAAGTAAAAGTCATTTTTAAGCTACTTAAGTTTATGGAATTGAAAATAAACATGTTTAATGGCCCATATGCTAAACAACCTAGATAGATAGGTTGACCGATCAACTAGGGGTATAGTAGCAGCTGCTAAGGGACTATGTTGCATTTTTAATGTTTTTAATCTACGGGTTCACTTTTAGTTTAACCCAAAGGCACAAATATGTTTAATCTTCAAATCCATGTTGGTAAATAGACTTTCAGGTTCATGAAGGTTATATTGGCCATCCACCCCCATTGTTTATATGACATGTGTTCTGGTGATATGGACAAATAAAAAAATGACATTCGAAAATGCTTAATAGAGAACTTTTTTCTTAATGAATGAAATTACCAAATTGGTGTGTGGAATTCATTATCCATATTCTTATGTGAACTATATTATTTTTATGTTAATGCTTAACTCATATATGGTTAAGTAGCATTTTACAAATTATGGACTATGCATGTTATGATAAATGAGCAAAATGGTTATCTTTATTAGTGATACGGCATATTACATGAATTACTTCAATTTCACCACTAAGAAAATTACTTAGTGCATCATTTTGTTTGTGTTGTATAGGTCAGAAGGATGTTTGAGCCCAAGCCTCAGGACATTTACACAAGCAAG
Source organism: Hura crepitans (assembly GCA_948208565.1). NCBI lineage: Eukaryota > Viridiplantae > Streptophyta > Magnoliopsida > Malpighiales > Euphorbiaceae > Hura > Hura crepitans. The sequence goes on from CANXYI011665085.1 coordinate 14,494, forward strand.
AAAATGCCATTATTTTGGTATTTTTTTTTATGTATGTAATTGGATTATGAGATGTATAGACATAAGAAAAGCACTCTTATAATGGATATAATTAGTCTTGGGCCTAAACAAATGTGTTTTGTAGTTTAAACTTGTATATGGTCTGTAAATTTATTTTAAATGTTTTGGACTATTTTATGCATGATTCTTATCTCTTCCTGAGGTTGAGACTATGATGATCTTGATTGTTGATTTAAGGTTAAAAATGTGATGATGTTAATTGTTGATTTGGAGTGATCAAAAGGATCACAGAGTTAGGGATTTGATTGATAAATGTTTTAAAAGTGTTTTTCTTGATTGCTAGTAACTATTCAAATTTTGGGATAGTGCTTGTACTGCCATTATGCTATCAAAATTTTGGCATAAGGATTCTCAAACTTGAA
>CANXYI011665389.1:0-10005 GCA_948208565.1 Hura crepitans
TGTAATCTATCATTACAGCTTAATTTTTCTCTCAATTCTTTTTAATCATATTAATGACCTTGTTCTGCTCATTGCCATTTTATCCACCACTCACACCATTATTATATTGTGTAACTTACATTTCCTAAGTGGGAGTTCTTCTATTCGCTTAATTACATGGAAACCTTTTAAATTAATTTCCTTAAATTATCTTGTCACAATATATCATTACATTTTCTCTCAATATATATTATCAACTTACTTTCTGTTATTTCATATATAAATCCTTACTATATTTCCAATGTCCTTAATTCTTTCTTTCTTTATAAAATATTCTTTAGTTCTTAATTATTAATTCCATAAATGTTATTTTGACTCAATTTCTTGAATATAATTTCTTTAATTTTTATTATTACCTCTTTATCAGTACTATTATTATTCAATCAATTCCTTACTCATTTATAACTATGCATGTATTTCCAATTCCCCTCCATGTCTACATTCTTAATTTAATTCCATTTATTTAACTATAATTTCTTACTTATGCATTTTTTTTACCATTCAAGAATTTTTAACATATTTAATCACTTAATTAATAATCCTTATTTCATTAATTATATGTCTATTTGATTACCACCATATTATACTTAGTTAATTAATTCATAAATTTCTCTTTTTACTGATATAATGATTATAAAATTCCCAAACGTACATGCATCCCATATGTTGTTCCATTATTTCTCATGTTTACACTATAATAATACATTTCTTCTTTTTATTCCTCATATTTAATTTCTTTTAATTTGATGTCTTTTTATGCTTGTATATATGTTTTCTTTAACTTATCTACCATATATTAATTAAACTATGTAATTTATTTCATGCTATCTTATAATTTTTATTATTGCTTTTCTCTCATATAACTCTTTAATTCATTAATTACATATGTGTAATTAATTCTGTTATCAACTCATTTCATTCTTTATTCCTCTATACAACTAGATATTATGTTTTTCTTTATTTTTCATTTCTAGTCAATTATACCACCTAATTAGGCCTATAAATCTCCTTAATTATACCTACTTTAATTTAATTATCTATTTATCCATTTATACCTATTTATTGATCATATTCACACTTATGTATTTTTCATATCTTCAAAAATTCTAAGCCATTACCCTTTATTCAACCTCTTTTGTTTTCTTGCACATCTATAATTACAATTTGCTACATTATGTACTTAATTAACCATAAAATATTCTTATTCTCTTAAAATGTATGTTTCAACCATACTAAGTTTTCATCCTACGTATTTTGTTTCATCATTTTAACAATTTTAGCATAGTTCCTTTGAATCCTAATCATGCCTTTTAACATTAATTTCTACTACAACTAAGCATTCAAGCTAAACTAACAACTTTCATAACACATAAAATTCTTAATAATTCTCTAGATAATGTAAATTCATATAAATTAAATTTCATTCCATCTTTTCTTTATTTTCCTCACTTTTACATATCCTAACATAAACCTTATATCAATTATATCCACACATTTTATCCATCCATAATAATATATTAATCATACTTCACATAAAACCATAACATAAGTGAACCATAATTTGGAATACGCATACCTTATACGCTTAAATCCATCAATCGACCACTTCCTCTTAGTTAAATCCATCTCTTCATCATCCTTCCTCCATTTCCATCAACTCCATAAATGAATTTCCTAATGAAAAAGCCATTAAAAGTAACATTAATCACATAATTTCATTATATACATGTAAACTATCACTTAATTACCTTAATTAAATCACTTAATCTATTTGTGTTGGGAACCACTTACCATTATGAAAATAACCCTAAAACCTTGCTTAATATCTACTTTCTACCTCTAATTCCTTACTCTTTCCATGGATTTTTGGGTAGCTAGTATAATAATATGGATAGAATAATTATTTAATTGTAATATTTAGTGATTATTTGGTGTAATGAGATGAAAAAAATAGGGAAGGGAATTCATTAGGGAAATTTTTTCCATGAGAGGTTTTGGTAAAGTGTTGGCTACAACTAAAAGAATAAAATATAAATATTTTGGTATTTATTCATGAGATGGATGGCTAGGATTAAAAGTAGCATTTTGCACTTGGATGGTTAGGATTTTTCCACATGTAATTAGTTTAAAAATATCATTTAATCCCTTGAACCTCATCTCCCCACTTAATTCCATTTGGATGGCCAATATTAATCCTATTACTATTTAATCAAATGGCTAGAATTGCTCCCTACACCATTAATTCTACCATTTTCCTTAAATATACACATTTAATGGAATTTATTTTGTTAACTTTTTTCTCATAGTTCCCATCTTTAGAAAATTCCAACACTATGATTTTTTGATTTACCATTATTTTTTTTATCATTAAGATGTGCAACTTTTAAAATTTTCTGAGCACATTTCTAAATTTTTCAATTTAGCTCTAAGCAATTTACTGTCTATCATAGACCATAAATTCATATTTTATTTCCAAATTTTGACCACCTATTTGACCTCAAATGCTTCTCAAATTTTACCACAATACATCTTATAATATACAAAAATTTTAGGTTATGTTAGCACCATTTGACCTGGGGATACTATTCACAGATCGGGTGGCACTATTCACCGGGACTTGCTCATAAACCTTATTTTTCTCACATTTTCTCACCATTACCATGCCACATGTCACTTCTTTATTACACCCATATGTGTCTCTCCTCTTTTTGTCCATGAATATTGAATTTCCCATTTTGCCCTTGGCCTTTCCACGAAATTACCATTTTTGCCTTCAATCATTTTTTCTCTATAGTTCACACCAACCGACACTTCATGATTCATACATGTATTTTATTCCTCACAACTTCTTCAAATTCCAATTCTATCCTCATGAAAACTAGATTAGAAGTCGAGGTGTGACATTCCATGTATTAAATTTTCCTCATTAACGTTAATTTCTATAATTATCCTTTATTTTAAGAACTAAGGCTTATCTAATTATATATTAAATCTTAATTTTTTAAATGTAATCCTATATTTTTTATGTCATTATTATCTCATTTAATATTTTACTCTTTTCATTTGACCACTTATGTGTTTGTGTGTGTGTGTGTATGTGTGTATTCTTTTTTCTTATATTATTTCTACTTCCTTTAGTCTCTTTAACTCTTATGCATCTTTCTAATTATATCATCATATACAAGTAACTATTAACATTTTCATTTATATTATTATTATTATTATTATTATTATTATTATTATTATTATTATTATTATTATTATTATTATTACTACTACTACTACTACTATTACTACTGCTACTACTACTACTACTACTGCTACTACTACTTTCATTTACTCATATTTTACATTACAACTTTATAACAACATACTTAAATATTAATCTATCTACTTTTGTCTTTTTTTCATCCATAATTAATCTCACATAACTTTTATTTTCTAAATTATGTGTTCTTATTATTTCATTTTATTCATAAATTTTAAAACTATAACTTTATAATAGCATATATAAATATTAATTCTATTTACCCATTCAACATAAAATTTTTCTTTTTATAATTAACCTTATAATAGTTTTGTCAACTAAGTTCATATATTTCTTTATTAACACACACACACACACACATAAACACGCATACATATACATACATATATACATACATACATACATACATAAAAACTTGACTCACTTATTTACTCTAGGTCTCTTTTAAATCAAAGTTTCTTAATTTATTCATAATTTTATATATATCCGCACTTCTCTTGTGACTAAATTTTCATTTCATGTGATAGACACACACACACTACAAAATAAATAAAATTTAGTGATGAATGTAATTTGTATCCAATATATGCAATTTCGTAGCTATTAGTGGTTAGTGATGGATTTTTGAAAGATTATAGACGGATAGAATTCTATTACTATAACTAGTGTAGGTAGCAAATTACTAACAGATTAATAGTCTATTGCTAATGTTTAGTGATAAAAACTTTTATAGCTAATTCATTGGTAAATTAATAAAAAATTTGTCATCCCAAAATTTTAGCTAAACTTTTGGTCACTATTTATCATTAATAATAAGTAAAAATTTTTTGCATAAATTGTTGCCATAGAATTTTTTGTTGCTGCATTTTTTTCCAATAATAGTTAATCTTTTTGGAAAATATAGCGATAGATTTTTGTCGCTAATACCTCTTGCTAATTTTAGTTATTTTGTTTAATATATTAGCAACATTTTATTCGAACACAATCCACCAGTATCTTAGAAGTTATTTACCATAGTATTTTTTTTCAAATTCCATTAAATCTAATTTCATTTCCAACACAAAATTATCATAAATCAAATATATAAAAAGTCTAAATGTAGTAAGTTCAAATTTAAGCATATTTCAATCCATTGTTATCATATATAACATCATACAAAATGGAATAACATATATTATTCATCATAAAAATAAAGGAGGAAAAATATCAAGAAATAAAAACATTCTTCCTTAAACAACATAAATTATGGATAATTAGCTAGCTATTGTGCTATAGGTGAATGCGAGTCCTCAATAGGTTTAACTTCGGTAGATATGGAGGCATTAGTTGACACAGTGGTAGAAGGAGCATTCTCCCTTACTTGTGGTTGATTTGTAGTTGCAGCTGTCTCATGACAAACTATATTAACCACTTTCGAAAGCGAATCATATCTCAATGTTTCCTTCAACATTAGAATCATTCTCACTATCAAGTTTTCTTCCAACTGACCACCTTTTGTTGATTGTTGTTACCCTCATATGCATGGAGGTACAATTGAGCTAGCATCAGATCTAAATAAAAATGTGCTTCGAAGAGTTAGTTCACAGTAATGAAATGCTTTAAAATCAAGACTGAATATTTTTCTCTTTTTCTCTCCTCCAACCGCCTGGTAGCACAAGTTAGCTTCATTGATATTTGAGCTATCACTACTCTATGAATAGCTCTCTTTCAATTGTGTAAATTTCTCTTGCACAATAAAATTACAACAATTAAAATGAGCTAACTTGCATAAAATTAGCCAATAATGTTTGAAAATTTAACAAATTAATCAAATTGATAACTTATAGGCATAGTTCTAGCCTTTTTGCAAATAAATGATTGTCCATCATGCTTAAGTGTATAGATATGCAAATATATCTCTCCTAGATTTGGCTTTTTGCCTAACTCTTTTTTGTACACCAAAATACCACATTGATTATCAAATTCTAAAATACCTTCCATAGAAAATAACTTAGATGCACATACATCCATAATAAAATAAAGAGCCTTTCTTACACAAAATATACAACATTATTAATCAAACTCTTAAATGCCTAACATAGGATAACTCAAAGTCAAGAAAACCTAATAACAAAAATTACAAAATAAGTAATTAACTAAAAATAACTAACTAAAAAGTTACTCAAACCTCAAGTAAACAAAATAGTAAAATTTTCTTACCAATTGATCCTCTACTTCTAGCTACTTGATGATTCTTTGAATTTTGTGTTGCTTTTTCTATACATTTCAAATCATTCCACAGAACATTCCAATTTTAGTGCACATCATCAAGAATAAACTTTTTTAAACACCTTTCATCTTTAATTTGGACATGAAGTCTTTATATCGAGTAATAGCCTTAACCTCTCATGCTATTCTAACTTTATCTTTGATTGAAGGGTCCCATTGAAAGTGCTTTTATAATAATTTTGCATTTTTATATATAAATAATAAGAATAATATTCAATCAAAAAGCATTTAGCGCCATATAAATTATTTAGGAAAAACAAACCTTGAACTCTCCAAAATAAATGCCTTTCAAATGTTGTGGCACTTTTTTCCAATTTATTCCATTCATATCAACTTCATAATGAAAGCTTTTGATAATAACATATGAGCATTTCCTTGAAGGTTGCAAGCTAAAAATAAAAAATTAGAGAATTTCATGTTTAAAGCATGCATAGCATAAAATAATAGCATCACTTAAATTTGATTAACTCACCTATTAGGAATCAAAGTCAATAGTAACCTTTATTTAGGCTGCCTAATTAGATCCCCACTACCTATCATTCTAGTACGATGAGTATTTTCAACTATTGGTTCTTCGAGCATAGTTAGCTAATTAGTTGCAGGTAGATGTAAGTTACTTATTGATGGTACCATTATTACTTGAATGGGAGGGGCATTTAGTGCTTTAACTAAATGTGGCACCATTACTTATATGAAAGGGAGTGAAGGCATGTTCCCATAACTTTGTCTTGCACTTGCACCTCTTAACCTAGATCTTCCAATTTTAGTTGCTCATCTCTCCCTCTATTCGTTTCATATAAAACATAATGAAGAACATCTCACATTATAAAATGCTAATAATATCCATAATTAAATCATAAATTTCATTAATTGGGAATAAAAAAGCATAAGCAATCAACTTACATGCAAATAACTAATATATAGTCAAATTTATTCTTCGATCTTTTCCTATTCATTCTCATTAGTTTTTTTTCTTTGAATTCATTTTCATCCCCTTAAATATCTTCTCTAAATTATTTTTCTTCATCCTCAAGTTATTCATCCATTTCCTCATTATATTCACCTTCACATTATTGGTTGCCTTAAAAGGATCATCAATTTTAATTGGCCCACTCGAAGATCATGTAAAGTTATTTGGTCATTATCCCTAATATTTTTATCTATTTCATAGTTCTCCACATGTTTTACTTAGAATGGAGCATTAAGTTCAAATGTTGGGACAACTTCATTAGTTGATATATACACCATGTCTCTTAGTTTAAATTTCAACATAGCTAACCAATCATCAATATCCCTTTTCAAACTAGGATATTAAACATAATATACATGGTTCACTTGTATCACTAACACAAATGGTTCATATTTATGAAACTTGCGATGTTTATGAATATGTACTAATTTATACTTTTTGTGCTCCCTAACACCAACACCATGTATTGTACTAAACCAATGACACTTGAACATTACAATTTGCTTGATTAGGAACCCTATATATTTAAGTTCTATAATATCATCAATGCATCATAAAAGTCACCTTTTGAATCGGTTATACACACTCCACTTTTTATTGTGTTTCTTAAACTAGCATAAGAGTTAGTGTGAAATTTGTAGCCAATGATAAATTATATTGAATAGCACTTGACTTTTATTATTGGTCCATGTGCAAGACTACATAAGTATTTATTCTCTAGTGAGAATTTTTTAGCCTATTAAATAATAGATAAGACATGGTTAGTTAATTTTCTTGAAAATTCATAAGAAAAAATAAAATGTAATAGTTCCATTATATTGGACAATTAAATATAGCTTGAATCATTTTGCAATGTGGATTCCTATATTATCCTTTATTTGGTGTTAAAAAAGATTGGGGTATTCAACTTGTAACCATTGCAAATAAATACTTCACATCAATAAATAAATCTCTAGTAAGTAGGATATTATTATGTTATTTGCTTAGAAAATAAAGAATGCTAATATGAATTTCACACATTATAATCTCATTTATGGATGAAATTCTTCATAGATAAGTATAACATATGTGTAAGTAGCCTTAACGTCTTTTTCTTTTAAATTCTTGATCTCCCACTTGCCAGCTGCTCTACTATGATGGGTGAATATTGGTAATGTTCGTTCAATTTCCTCCCTAACACCTCTATCATCATTATAAGGCACATTTTTACTATGTGTCACTACATATGGCTCAAAGTATTAGGAAGCAAACAATGCTACTTCTTTGTATTGATATTTTTCTACTATAGAAACATTAACAACTACCTTACTTATGAACATCCTTTTCATAGTTCACAAGTATCTAAATGGTCAACACATATGTTGTGTAAATGTTAGAATATTAATTACCTAATCTTGTCATATAATATGATTCTAGTGTAATTAAATATCGATAACTAACCTTTTAAAAGGGTATATCCATTGATATTATTCAGGCCCTGCTATCTTAGCTTTATATGGTAGGTACACTGGTAAATGCTATATTGAGTCAAAATAATTCGATGGAAATATTCTTTCTAACTTGCACAAAATTTAAGGGAAATCAACCTCCAATCTCTCTATTTATTGAACTCTAATCAAAGTGGAAGTCAAATCCTTAAAAACTAAGCTGACTTTCATAATTGGTTGCCATACATCTAAAGGTAATAACTCGTGAAAGGCAATTGGCAGCAATCTTTTCATGAAGACATGGCAATCGTGGCTTTTCATACCAAACAACCGATATTGATTAGTGTCCACACATCACCCTATATTTGAAACATACCCATCAAGAAACTTCAATCCTTTTACCTACTCAAGCAATACATGTTTATGTTATTTGTTAATTGTATAACTTGCTCGATGATATTTTCATGTTTTAGGATTTATTGCCAATTTTGGCCTGTTGTATAACTATAAAATATCTTGACGTGTCTTACAATTATCTTTGGCCTTGACATCAATATTGAGGATTGTGTTGAATAAATTATTAAACACATATTTTTTCAATGTGCCTGACATCAAGATTATGATCAATTAAGTTAGTACTCTAATATGGCATGCCACAAAATATGCTCCTCTTCTACCACTTATTACTAGACTTGGTCTCATCATATTCTATTAAACCTAGATTAATTACTTTTATTAAAGCTAACTAATCAATTTGCCTAAGAATGTCATCACCTATTCTAATTTGTAAAGGAGGATGGCTTTCAACATGATCCTTTAAAAAGTCAATTTTATCTCTTTTAAATGGATGATTATGTTGAAAAAATTTCCTATGCTTATTAAACCAACATATTTTCCTACCTTTAGGTATGTAAAAAGCTTATGATTCATCCATGCAATAAGGGTAAGCCATATGCCTTGATGTGGTCCTTCTTGACAATAATGAGTATGCTAGAAATTCACTAATAGTCCACATCAATAGAATGTTTTGTTTTTTTAGAAGTATCAAATGATTTAACTCTTATTTCCTATAAATCTTTTAGTTTTTTAATTAAAGGTTGCAAGTGCACATCAATTTTTTTTTGTTTAGGACTTTTAAGATAAGGAACAAGTATGGTAAGGAACATATAAGCTTCTTTCATAAACATCCATGGTGGAAAATTTTATAAAGTGATAATCATCAGCCATTAAGAATACCTTGAGTGAATAAATGGTTGAAAACCATCTATTCAGAACCTTAAACTCACATTTCTAATTTTAGTAGCAAATAAGGGATGAGTGTCATTAAAGTGCTTCTATTCCTAGGAATTAAATGGATGAATCATAACCTTTTCTCTTGGTCATGCTCATTATACCATCACATTGAGTAGCTATAGCATGTGATTCATCCAACCTATGCAATCTTAGAGTTAATAGAAAATAATAAATGTCCTTATGTAGCAACTTTTTCTTCTTATTTTTGTATTATTCATGCCACAAAGCTTGTAAATGGTTTGATCCTCATTTTCCCCACAAAATAACATATGACCAATTATATAGTAATCAATTTTCCAAAAAGGCAATCCTAAGTTCCAAAAGAGTTTTTTTTGTCTCATAATAATTTTTAATCAATGTGTTATATTCAAGTAAAGCCTCATTAAATAGTTGCATAACTTTGTTGTAGCGCTACTGTGATAATTGGTGCTCCATTTTTATATCTAGCATCTTTCCAACTATTGAGAGCACAGTGTGGGAAGAACCTGGATACAATTAATTATTAGCTACTTGTAAAAGATCATAAAATTGTTAGGATGATGGATTTAGTGACTCCTCTATTTAAGGTTCATAATCATTAAGAGTTCTAGGTTGGTCATAAGTAGGCAAACTATAATTATTATATTAGGAATGCATACAAAAGTCAAAGTTTGCTCCAGATGCATCAAAAACCATTTGACATTATGGATTCACATAATTATTTTGGGATTCACACCATCATAGTAATTTCTTATAGATTA
>CANXYI011665419.1:0-22704 GCA_948208565.1 Hura crepitans
ATTTATGACTATTGGTGAATTAGTGATAATATATAGTGTTCATATGTTTAAAATGACATAAAACACATGTATGATAAGCCTTGTGTTTATTACTACCTATGGGTGTTGATACAAGTGATAAATGCCTAATCTATGCATATAAGCTTCTTTACATCATAATAATGCTTGGTGAGCATATTGACCTTAATTTTTGTTAAATGAGTTTATTATGATGTTTTCATCACAAATATGTGAAAATAACTATATTATAATGCAAATATGACCCAATGTATGTATGGCTATAATAATGTGTTATAAGGTCGTTTTATGGCATATCAAGTAGCAATTATATGTATATATGTGTGAGCATTTTTGCATGTTCAAGAAGGATCAAATGCAAAATTAACTTGGCATATAAAATAAATGCATAATAAAATTGTTATGTATATACATATTTATATATGGGCATGACTATTTTAAATGTATATGTGCAAATATATTTATATATATATTCCATTGAGTACACCACTGAGCATCTCGCTCAGCGTACTAGCTTTCTGCTAGTGTGTAAGTAAAGGCTATTGATAGGGAAGGATGTTAGAAGGAAGAAGTTAGCTATTTGAAGAATTCTAGCAAGAGCAATTTTGAGGCCTTGGGGTAGTCCATTTAGAGAAATACATGTATAACAATATAGTCAACTTCTAAGTTGAAAAATATAAGTTGTACTCTGTATGTAATTTAAAGCCCTCATGAGTTATGTAATAATCATATTAATGTATTAGTAATGCTATTAATTTAAGTAGGCTAAGTAAAGTGTATGTGATCTAAAATGCAAATGAGATGAACATGATGTAATTATGGAAGCATAAGAATAGCCTTAGGCTACATATGATATGAATGTATAGATGTGATGAAAATAGGCTGAGAAGTGTATTGTGTTAATTAGGGTACTAAGAGGGTCTATTAAAGTTGATTGAGTTGTTATGAGTTATAGAAGTGCTTATTTTTGCAAGTTTACTATTTGGGATAGTGTCCCGGTACAGCCGTTATGCTGCCGAATTCTCGACACAATGACCCCATAAGTTGCCTCATAAAATGTGTTAAAGGATTTTTAGAGTTTTACAACTCTTTAAGTTAGGAGATGTTTTAAGTAACAAAAGTTTTGAATTATAGTGAATTTTTGGATAGCGAAATCAAAAAAGACAATATAGTCTTGCATGCAGCATCCTCCATTCGGGTTCGATAAATGGGTTGGGCGGAGGGTGTCACATTTATATATGTACATATTATGGATTATATTAGTTTAAATTACAAGGGTTGTTATGTGTGTGGAAATTATTAAATTGTGTCTTGTTGTTGTGTTAAATGCCTTATGGCCGAATGGCCTTGTGAGATATTGGTGCATATGTGTTGTGTTGTTAATGTACATAAATAGATGCTAAGTATGAATGTTGACATAATAGTTGCATGATAGTGATTATTGTGCCTTAAGGATGAAATAAGTGTGGAATTGGGTTATATGCTAGATATATGACATTTTGATTATGCTTAGAGCACATTATGACATTTATAAGAATTTTGTCTCTTTATGATGTATGAGTTGCTAAATGGGATGGTGAATATGCTTGTGTGGTATGTGTAGATTCAATTGTATGACTAGGCTTGAATGTATATGTTGGGTTTATATAAAGAGTTTAAGAATGATAATGTTATAAAATCAAGTTATGTGCATTTTTGGAGCTTAGTGGCCGAATGGTCACAATGACAATCTAAAGGTAAAAATGTCTTAAGTTAACCATGAAATGAACATATATGGTCAAATACATGTTATTGATCATGTGATTTTGAAAGTAGTGTTGACAAAGAGATTTTTGAGCATGTATGGCTACATGAATGCATATATGGACATTTAAATGAGATTATGCATGGACATAGTTTGCAGAGTCATAAATAATACCTAAATTGGTAAGTTTTTCAGTGTGTTCATTTGTTGACCTTACCATATTTTTTAAAAGACATTTTTGAATTACTTAAGTTGGTGAAATTAACAACAAACATGTTGATAACCTATATGCTTAAAACCTAAAAAGATAGGTTGACTGATCAACTAAGGGTATAGTTATAGCTACTAGGGCACTATGATGCTTTCATGTTTTAGGCTATGGGTTCACTTTTAGTCTAACCTAATGGCCTATATGTTCTCGATCTTTGGATCCACATTGGTAAATGAACTTTAGGTTCATAAATGGTCATAATGACCATAATGCTATGTTTCTATCCTTAGACTCATGCTATGCTCAATTTTGGAACCATATCATATTTGACTTATAGGTCTTATACTATATTTAATCTTTAGAGCCATGTTAGTAGATGGACCTTTGGGTTCATGAAGATCGTACTAGCTGTCCACCCTCATTATCCATAGGAGATGTGTTTATTATATGGGCGATTAATAATGACCTTTATGAAATGCTTACTAATAGACTCTTCTTTCTTCATGGAATTTCTAAAAATTGCATATGAAATGTGTTATTCATGTCATTATGTGATTTGTACTTTTTTTAGTATAATGTTTAACTAGTTTATGTATATGTGGCAATTTTCATATCATGGCTTATATATGTTGTGGCAATTGAGAAATTGATAATGTATGATAATAATCTTGCTATGTTGTATGAGTTAATTCAATTTCACCACTAAGCTATTTGCTTAGTGCATCATTTTTATCTACGATGCATAGGTTAGAAGAAAGATTGACCCTAAGCCTCAAGACATCTAGACAAGTAAGAGAAGACCATTTTTTTGGGTATATTTTGCTATATGTAATAAAATTATGAGATGTATAGACATAGAAAGTGCACTCTTTATGTTGGATGTAATTAGTCTTGGGCCTAAACAATAGTGTTTTGTAATTGTAACTCTTATATGGTTTTGTAATTGTATTTTAAACTATGAAAACTATTTTATATTGGTATGTCATCTCTTTCTGAGGTTAAGATTGACATTGTGATAATGGTTGATTTGGAGTGATCAAAAGGATCACAAAGTTGGACAAATGATTGAGAATTGTTTTAGAAGTGTTTTTATTGATTGCAGGTTACTATTCAAATTTTGGGATATTGCCTAGTATAATTGTTATACTGCCAAAATTTTTGCACGAGGATTTTTAATTCTGAATATGTAACCTAGTTTTGAAAAGTTTTTGAAAACTCACATTTTATGTTTTAAATCAAGTGTGATAAGATATTTCTCAATGATGATATGAGTAGAGATCGGATAGATGTTATGCGTGCACTCCTTAGTCGTGTTCAACAACTAGACCTAGTAAAAGGTGTCACAAATTTACTAAAATTGCATTTCTATTTGGCATAACTCATTTTATTATTGTAAACAATAATTAAGCTAACTAAATATCCTCATTTGGCATATACCTAAAGGAACTTGTTTATAAACTGATTCATATGGACTTCACTATTGATCATCTATGAAATTTGATAGTGGAATTGATTGGCCATCTTACTATTAGCCAGTTGGAAATAATGTAAAAACAAAGTTAGACTTTGTTAATTATTTTATTTGTGATGTCATTTGAGCCATGTTTTCGATGATAGTCCTCCATCTATTAGAAAAATGCTACAATATCAACAGATAAAATATTTTTGTCTTTATTTCCTAGAGCTTTTTTTTTGTAAGAAAAATCCATTTTTATTCTTGAACTTGAATATTTTGGTTGTGATGCTTCCTTGAAACTGAAAACTAAGTGAAAATGAGAGCTTTAAGCTAGGAAAATGTAGGCATATATTATTATCCTAAATTGTATGGTACTTCTTAATATTATTTATCTTACTTGTAAATTTGATAAACATAACAACATTGGCAATTGTATCTTTAGGCCCTTAACTTTAATATCTTTTTCCTTATATTGCCGTAATTCCTGAATTGAAATAACTGAAAATTAAATTGATTACAAAATAAAAAATTGAAATTGAACAAAAATGTGTAAATATCTAAAAAAAATTAAATATGCCAACTAATTTAGTGATTGAATATTAATCGCTAATTTTTTCAAGATAATAATTTAATATTATGAGGGAAATTAATAACGACTAAATAACAATCGATATAATTGATCACTACCATTTTAATGAATTTTTTTGAAAACTAGTGACAAATTCATAGGTCACTAACATTTACTAATGAATTTTGAATTCACTTTTTAGTAACTGATTGCAATCAAATTTTCAGTTGCAAAATTATAAATAAAGCAAAAGACTAAGATTAACAACTGATTTGCATAGTCTTAGTGACCGATGAAAAATTAGTCGTTAGTCTCATAGTGACTAGGGTTTTAGCAACTGACCAAAATGGTTTGCTAAGTTAAATTAGCAATCAATTTTTCCTTATTAGCAATTGATTTCATCATTACTAAATTATCTTATTTTAGTATTATATTTATTAGTTTTGACTTTGCTATGTGTCTTGGCTACTTTTGTTTTTTTTTAATTATCGATGATGATAAGAGAATAGTTACCACTAATGCTGATAAACCATTATTGCAAATTAATCCTGTCAATTCTTAATGGGAATAATTATCTTACCTAGTCAGGGTCTTATTTATTGTTTTTTAAAGCTAGAGGTTTGTAAGGTTATATTACTAGCACTAAAAAGAAACCTATAGCAAATGATCCTACATATAATTAACGGGATTTTAAAAATTCACTAGTCATTGCTTGGCTGATCAATCCCATGCAAACACATATTTCACAAACATATTTATTGCTTGGCATTATGGAAAAAATATGGAATTCAATATCTCTCCCGTATTCCTAAGTGGGTAATGATGTAAAGATTTATGAGATTCAAAATAAAGTTCAAGGAATGAAGCAAGATAAAATGACAATCTCATAATATTTTCGGCAAGAACTTGATTATTACCAAGATTTTCAAGTAGACTATGTAGTCGATGAAGTCATTTCATAAACTAATTGCTAAGTAAATGGTTTATGATTTTTTGGCTAGTTGAATAATGAGTATGATAATATTAGAGTTCATCTTCTAAGAAACTTTTCCCCTTCTATTGAGGAGGTATATTCCAATAGAAAAAAGTGGGTGTAATACTATGCTCTATATTCCACACATTGAAAATTTTTGATTAATGGTGGCTAGTGGTTCTTTCAAACCACCAAAGGAATAAGTTTCTAATAAAGATAATTTGAGATGTGACTATTATAGGGAACTGTGCCATACTAATGAAACTTGATAAAAGCCTAATGAAAGGTCGTCGAGGTAAATGAGTCAACTCCTTAAGGACTTAGACCAATTTATCAAAAAATGTGGAGTCCTTCTTTGAGACATATTCCTTTAATTTATTCTCTCTTGAGGAGATTTGGCATCTCAAATGTCTCTTATGTCATGTAAAATCTTCCCCAACTATAAAATCCAACTTTATAAAGTTAAGTAATGCTTTTACCACTCATCTTGACTTTTAGATTATTGATTTTAGTGTGAATAGATAGATAACAAGCTTTTCTAAAAACTTTCTTAAATACTCATTATGTCTAAAAAATGACAATATCATAATAACAGATAACTCTTTTACTCCTATATCTGGAATAGGTTCTAAATTTTGTATTCCTAATATTAAACTTTCTTCTATGCTCTATGTTCCTTGACTTCATGTTAATCTTTTATTTGTTAGCATGCTTACAAAAACTCTTAACTATAAAATTGAGTTTTTTCTTATCATTATGCTTTTTAAGATATTCAAATAGGGAAGAGGATTGGAGTGGTTGTTTACATGATGACTTATATATGCAAGATAGAGGTTTTAGTCTTCACCAGCCCTTTTTTAAGGGAAATAAGGATTTCAACCAAGAAATAATGTAATGGCATATGCAATTAAAGCATCCCTTTTTTATGTTAGCTAAATTATATCCTAGTTTGTTTTCGGAGACATAGTTTGATTCTTTACCTTCTGATACTTATGAGTATGCTAAACATTCTTAAAACTTTTATCCTTTGAGTAATAATAAAAGTGAATTTCCTTTTATAACTATTCATTCTGACATTTGGGGACCTACTTAGACTACTTTTTTATCTAGTAGTTGATGGTTCATCACTTTTCTTAATTGTTGCACTAGGATGACTTTGGTATATCATCTTATGGCTAAAAGTTATTTTTTTCTTGTTTTTAATCTTTTCACAAAATGGTCACTACCAAATTTGATGCTAAAATAAAGATTCTTAGGATTGAATACATGGATGGTAAATTTAGTGCTTATATAGAGTCAAATGGGATCATTCATCATACCAGTTTTCCTTATATGAGTGCACAAAAGGGGGTAACAAAAAGAAAAAAAAAAGGCATTTATAGGAAGTAGTTAGGCCTCTTATGTTCACCATGAATCATTCTAAGGCTTACTGGGGGGATGCAATTTTAGTGGTTGCTTACCTTATCAATAGAATGCTTTTTAGAGCTTTCAATTACAAAGGAAAAATTCCTACATTATTTTGATAATATTTGCTTTGTTCATACTATAAATGTTGGGAATTAGATCGTTAAGCTCTTAGGTGTGTGTTTATTGAGTATTCATGTGATGCCCTTTACCCGATTTGGTCGTCAACCGATCATCATACCCGATTAAGGTGTGTGCACATAACATGTTATCCGACCTTAACTTATACTTTAATGTTATTTAAAATATTTTATCGAGTATAAAAATACATACTAAAATAGATTTCCAAAAATCTTTCAAAACCGAGTTACATATTCAAAATTAGGATTCCTCGTGCCAAAATTTTGGCAGCATAATGGCAGTACTGAGCACTATCTAAAATTTTAAATAGTAACTAGTAAGCAAGAAAAACACTTCTATAATTTTCTCATTCAATCTTCAACTCTGTGATCCTATTGATCACTCCAAACATTATCATAACAACACACAATCTCAACCTCAAGAAAAGATGTTAATTATGGATACATCAATTTAAAAGCATTTAGAAAAATGGTTATTGATCCATTTATAATTTACAAAAATTATGACACGATGTGGCTTAGGTCCAAGACTAAATACATCTAACATAAGAGTGCATTTACTATTGTCTATACATTTCATAACTTAATTAAAACATCAACATATACCAAAATAAAGACCTTTCTCTTACTGGTCTGGATGTCTCGAGGCTTAAGCTCAATTATTCTCCTTACCTACACATCACAAATAAAATGATGCGCTAAGCAAATTGCTTTGTGGTGTAATAAAAAATAATTATTGCATGCAATTATAATTCATATCCATTATAATAATTTATGTTGGCATTATTCATAATTATGAAAAATAAAATATAATTCATGCCATATGTGTATACCATTTTAATATGAAGGAATTAACATACACAAATAACATCATGATATATGAACACTTAACATGACATATACATACCACTCATGAGCACAAATAGTGCAAATATTATGTTCCACTTATAAGCACATTTATATACCACTCATAAGTATAAATAATACTATTATTTTATTTATTTAATATCTATCATTCACATAATTAAAATTATGTAATGTATATAAATTATCAAGTTTACTCTATTTAGGTGAATACAATTATTTTTATATTGCCCATATTAATGAGAACATTAAAGCCTATGGATAATGGGATTATCTTGTGTAGTGGCCTCGTATGACCGAAATAGCTGCTGCACTAGTGCAGACCCGTGCAGTTGCCCTATGGGACCTGAATGGTAGCTGCACCCATGTAAAAATCCAAAATATCAAAGATAGGTTCTTGGCTTAGACTATCAGTGGACTGTAAGCAACATCAAGCATCGATATGCCTAGCAGCTATTATCTATCCTTAGTTGACCGATCAACCTATCTATCACTAGTTTGTTGTTCATATGAATATTTTTATATTTCAATAAATTCATTATCATAATTTAAACTTAAATAATTCATTTTGATACTAATATCATATCAAATTAACATAACTAGGAATATTATTTCGTTTCCTATATTTTGGCATTTAAGTATAAAGTCATGTGCCTTAATTATGTATATTTGCCTCACATTTCTGTATTATGCTTTCATGTATATTTAAGTATCCAAATATTCATTTCTCACTTACGAGCAAATGTTATCAATTCCATGTTCCTTTTTAAGCATATTCATTCACTAAAAGGAAGTAGGCCATTTCGACCACTAACATTATTCACACACTTACATTCTAAGTAAAATACCAAGTCACATTTTCATCACACATTCACTTTCTCTCTTAATGCCAATAATATCATAATCACATACAACTCATGTGATATTCAAAGTCATGCATTACATGTATATAGACTATGTACATAACCTTTTGAACTCATACATGTAAATATCATACTTACTACACCATCTCATTATTCACATATACAAACCATTTACAAGTTACTAATTATGCCTTATTTAGGTACATTACATGACATATCACCATTTTTATAACCAAATTGCCATTTGGCTAATAATCATACACAAACATACATATGTACATTTGGTATAACACCATGCTACTCAGTTATTTCATGGTACAACACCATGGTACATTTGGTCCAAATGGATGAACACCAAACTGATGAGAAATCTAAAGTTTTTAAAAAATCACTTTTATTAATGAAGAAAAAATCACTTTTATTAATGAACAACAATCATCCAAATGAATTAATCATTTCATTCAATTGGATGAATATTTATCCCATCAGATGAATCATTCATCTGATTAGATAAACATCACATGGGTAAAAAATAAAAGGTTTAAAAACTCCATTTTTATTTTAGATGAATAATCATTTGAATAGATGAGGAGTTTATTCGTTTGGATGAATCTGGGTCTTCCTACTAGGCTATAGATCCCACTTTTCACCTTATTTTAAGGCATTGAGATTCATAATATAGCTTAGGTCATTAGCAAACCTTTTTCTATAACAAAAAAAAACTCTCAAAATAAATAAGAAATAAAGAATAAAAGGGGTAGAAATAGATAAAGAAACACAAAAAATACACAATAATAAAAATAAAGTTTTTATAATGAATAAATCCTTAAAAAATACCTAGAATAGGTTCCCCTTATATTTTATCTTGGAGAGAAGGATTGAGTGTTCAAAGAGAATGTTTGGATGGTGAGAAAATAAAAGGTTCTTTTTTCTTTAATTTTTTAGAGTTTTCTTTTTGTACCTCCTCCTTTTTTCTGCTAAAAAGTGGCCTTTTATAAGGGTGAAAATTGACTTATGTTGATTTCTACTTACCCTAGTGAGATTGTGACACTTGTCTTAAAAGATAGGCAATTTGAACATCTAAAATGATTAACATTTTCATCCAATTAGATTAACAATTCATTTAATTATGTGAACATTCATCCAAATGGATGAACTATTATCTAGAAGGATGAATCATTCATCCAATTAGAAGAATTGTTCATCTAATTAGATGATCATTAAACAAAAGGATGACAATTGGTCCAAAGGGATTAACATTCATCAAAAAGTTTAAATATTGATCCAAATGGATAAACTATCATCTAGAAAGATGAATAATTCATCCAATTAGATAAACTATTCATCCAATCTGATGATAGTTAGACAAAAGGGTGAACATTCATTTTAATGGATGAATATTAATCCAAATGGATTAACATTCACTAGATGGATTATATTGGTCATTCGAATAGACAACAGGTAAAAAAATAGGTTTCTTTAATTACTCAAATTGAATCTCCAAATTGCAAAAATCCAAAGATCATACCTCATTTAGGTGGTTCATCATTAGATTTTCTTTTAAATAGAGGACTTCATATCACAATGTCAATAGTGCCCCCCACTTTGATATGGCATGTGGACATATGTGTCAAGACATCATTAAAGTTTAAAATAAAAAAAACACGTACCTATACCTCGAATTGTTTCTAAAAGCTCTCTTTGCTCACTAAGTGGTTAGAGAATGACCCATTTCTAGGGTTTGAGATAAAGCACCTTCTTAAATAGGGTCTTAAAATATTGCACCCTCTCAAACTAAGACAATAAACCTTCTTAACTAGGGGTTTGAGATGATATGAGATATGAGTACCCTCTCTAGGGTTTTCTTAAAAGTGCTTAAATTGTTAAAAGCCATGTTCTAGGTTGTTATTTACGGCCATGCACTAGGCCATTTTTGTTTGGAAGTCACATTCTAGGTTGTTATTTGAAAGCCATGCTCTTTGCTATTATTTGAAAGCATGCTCCAGGTTATTATTAGAGTCCATACTCTGGGCTTGTCTGAAGCCATGCTCTAGGTTTATTGTATGGAAGCCATGCTCTGGCCAATTGTTTCAGGGTTTTGGGTTGTTATTGGGAAGCCATACTCTAGGTTATTGTTTAAAGCCTTACTTTAATCCATTGTTAGGAAGCCATACTAAAAGGTTAGAGATTATCCCATCTTTGAGGTTTGAGATAGACCACCTTCTCAAATAGGGGTATAAGATATTATGCCATCTCAAAATGGGGACTGAGATAGTAACCTTATCAGCTAAGGATTTGAGATGATATAAGATATAAGTTGCAACCCTCTCTAGGGTGCCCTTAAGAATGCTCAAGTTGTTGGAAGCCATGTTCTTGGCTATTGTTAAGAAGGCATGTGTAGGGCTATTGTTTGAAACCTTGATTTGAGTTGTTGTTGGGAAGCTATTTGTTTGTTCTTTTTTGTAATTTCTCTTTAGGGTCATGTTATTTTAGGTAGTTTGCTTAAAGTGGTAGGATGAGCTAATAAGCTTACCCCTGTGTAGAGGCAAATGACAAGGTATTTGTAACTGAAAAGCTAGTAAGCTTACCCCCTACATTAGCCTTTGCCTTGACACATGGTGCAGCGTTTAGCATCAAGAAAGTTATCCTAGCCATAACTTTTCTTTGTTGATTATCTTCCCAATTTAACTTAGCACCAAATCTAAAATTTGGCACTATGATTATCAATCTTGGTTCAAGAGCTAGAGTTTATTAGTATAGCAGGGTATTATTTGGTTTCCTCTTTACAGCTTTAAGGACCTTAAAATTTTCATTCCTTTGCTAGTTGTTAGTTCATGTAGTTTGAGAATCTGCTATTAATATAGCATAATAATCAGTTTAATGCATTAGATTAAATTTGCATGACATGCCTATGTCAACCCATATGATTGGGTGATTTATAGATCGAATTGCCCTATAGTCATTGTAAGCATCCCTTGGATTCTTGGTAATTAGTGGTGTTCACATATCCTTACTCTACGACATTTGTTATGAAAGCATTAGGGTAATGGAAATGTGCTTGCACCATAAACACATGTGATAGTCACACTTTATGAAGTACATGTTCCTGACCTAACATAAGATTTAATAGATGTGCCTATTTTTTCCTTCTTTAAGATGTATGCATGCATTTTATGTATAGATACAACTTGGATGCTAACATGTAATGGTTTAATACATATTTGTGACAAGAAACTATTGACATACTTGGCATCTTTTATCTGTATGCATGTCATGGATTATGTATTTGGGTCTAACCATTAGCCTTACTAGTAAATAGATGTAATTGAGGCAATTTAGGAGAGTTTACTATAACTATTGAGAATTGATTTGGATACTTCTTCATTAATTAGTGATGCCTCACTTCCTTATGAATTATCGAGTTATTATTTTCTCTTCTCTTTGTTTTTGCCCTAACTTTTGTCTAAAGAGCCCGAAGTTTATCCCCTTAGGGGGCTATGCCTTAACTTTTTCCTAGTGCACCCTATAATAGAAGTTTTCACTCTAGCATGTAACCTGACTTTTGCGTAGGTGATCATAAAAGATCAACCTAACATGCTCTTTTTTCATACGAGACTGCTTGCTTAAGTGATAAGATCCTATACCCTGATGCTTGCTATCTAAAAGGTTACACTCTCGCCAGTATAGCTTATTCTCACTTAAGGTTAACTGTGTTGCCATCGGCCTAAAAGTAAGACATTGAATGATAGTTCTTTTTTTTTTTTCTTTTGTATTATTTGGTTTTAGTTAATAAGGCTTAGTGGTATTTTCAAGTAGGTAATAAAGTAATAGGGCTATCACTTTCTAGTGGTGGTTTTAAAAAGGGCTTTATTTCTTTTTTTGCTTGATGTAATTAGCCATTCGGCAACATGTGTGTATAAAGATAATTACGGTAAAGACATTCAATGTAATCAATCTTGGTTTGTTTAATTCTATCATTAAAACATTTTAGACTTCACCAAACTAAGCTCCTATTACCAACCAGCCATAAAGTTTTTCATGGTTGAATATTTTCTCTCCATTCCTCTAACTTTTGCCTAGGCCATTTTGAAGAGTCTTTGGCTTAGTGAGGATTATTGTTTTCTTCATCAGTGTTTTACTTTTTTTATTTTTAATTAATTATATCCTCTTTTTTTAGGAGTTTTCCTAGTCAACTCATAATAATGCCAAAATCTTTTCCACATCGTATTTTCTTATAAATAAAGCAACCTTAATGGAAAGTAAGGATACCTTAACTCAGTATGAGCTTTTACTTAGGTAATTCTTAAATTGACCTTATTCTCACACTCCTTACTATAGATCTAATCATGTTATGCCTTATAAAATGCTTCTATTCCACATGGTAGTGCTAGCTTTCTTTCTTATTAAATTTCTAGTGTTATTTTTTTTTTTGTTTTAGTTTGGTGGGAATTTTTGTGAAATGATTCTTGAACTAAGATTATTCAAAGAACTAGGTTATCTTTATGCAACGAGGTAGTTATGGGAAAGGAGTGTCTTAAAGGACTAGCTGGCATAATCACCTCATATTTTTTTAATTAGTGATTCTAATTATTTGTATTGAAAACTTAGCCAAAAAGATGATAGATTGTTTTTAAGATCCTTTTATCCATACCCATGGGGTTAATTTTGAGCTTAACCTAAGATTTTATTTGGTTATAAGGTTTAATTAATGTTTTGATCCATTGGTTTTGGTAGTGTTTATTGTTTTAAGCTTTTTTATGACTACCCAAAGGTAAGATTTGTTAAGTTTAAGTTATAGGGATAAGAACAAAGTGTTATAGGTGATAATAATAGAAAGTCACGAGTTGATTATCACATTTATGAAGCTAGATTCTCTTATTTTTCTCTAGCTTAAGCTTAAGAGAATATTAATTAAGTTGAGAACTAAACCCCACAAAATTAGTTTGCTTGCTAGTTACTTTTCTTTCAATATTTTGTGCTAATCTTGGTTTTATCTATAGATATTCTCTTATTTCAGTAGCTAGATGTAGGATAAACTCTTTTTATCATTTTATTATTATTGTTTTTTCATTCCCTCTCTCATTAAGAGCCATATTAAATGTAATCCAAAATGCTTACATTTGTTAAGCTTAAATAAACTAGTTATAATTGAATTAATGTCACATATGCAATGATTATCAATATGCCATGCTATCGAATGGTAAAAAATTATATGAATGAATAAAAGTTAAAGTATTTCATTAAAAAGATAAAGGAAGGTTTTAAACTCTAAATTTGTTCATAAGTATAAAATATCATCAAAAACATAACATAAAAGTTGTTATGTAGCTTGGAGGTGGTGTTCAATCTTCCTGAGTAATAAGGTTAGTGAGATCTTGAATGGCAACTAAGAGGATCCAACATTTATCATATGATGCCTGGTGTGTTGGTGATATTCACAAAAAAGATCATGGCAATACCAAGCTTTCGCAAAGCCCTTACACATTTGGATGTGAGAGGCACTTGTCCTCAACAATAGGAGTTTTGGAAAATTTATCATTTGGGTTGCTAAAGTAAGGCCTCTTCTCACATAAACATCCTACTCCTATCTCATAGTGCTATGAAGGTTAGGCATTATGGATTGAGCCAAATGTAGCATTAGCCATAATATTAATGATAGCGTCTAACATCTCTTGTTTGAAAGCTACAAGAGCTTCTTTATACTAGTAATAAGTAAGGGAAGCATCTTATAGGCCTTAGACCATAGGTTGAATAGCTATAAGTAAGTCCTTGGCATTTATTATAGCCTTCGTCTCTTTCTTAAAATGATCCAAGACTTTCATTACTTCATTTTGAGAAATAGAGGCATCTTAGTTATCAATTATGGTATTAGTGGGATTTGGTTAATCTTTTAATAGTGGACCAAAGGAATTGTGAGATTTTGGCCCATTCTACCCAATAATTAGTCTTTAATATACCAATAGTTACCATCCATAAAAGGTTAGTATGATGCATGAGATAAGATTATTCATGATGTAGGTATGCATGATATATAGCACAGATAACCATATACAATTGCCTTATAACCTTATTTCTCCCATGTATATGGTTAAACCTGTCCTAAGTAAGCTTTATTAAAGAATTAATAGGGAACATAGGAACATAAATGATGTACAATTTTTGTAATGTCCTAATTTTTTATATACAAAAGAAAGGGATAATTGGAAATTAATAGTGAGATGATAGGTATTAAGTGATTATTTACCAAAATTGACCAATAAAAGAAAAGGTATATAATCCTTAAATTACCAAAAGAATTAACCTAAATTCTATTTAATTACTCTTTTATGTTCTAATGGAATTGAAAAAAATTTTGCTCTAAAATATCTCCCTTACCTAATTCCATCAAAAAGCTAAAAGCCACCAACATAAAAAGAAAAGAGGATACAAATCGAAAACAAAAGAAGAGAAAAGAAAGAAGTATGAGTATGAGAAGAGGCTTTTTACTATTAATATCTAACTATAATAATTAGAGAGGAATCTCTTAATTAAATGCAATAGCTAATGTAATTAAAAGATTAGTTAACCATGGCTACTGTATTAGAGAGAATGGAAGGAAAGTGAATAGCAAAATTAAAGAGGTCAGTAGAAAAAAAGAAGGAACAAAAGCAAAAATCATGAAAGAAATAAGAAAGGAGTAGTTCATCTAGTGATGTTATCACTTAAAATTTAAGAATTCTAAATTGGAATTATGGTAAAGCTAAATTATAAAGGACTTGAGAATTTAAGCTCAATTGTTGTCAACCTTATAATGATTCTTATAACCTAATTAGATGACAAACAATTTTTGGAATAAAAGAAAAAGAAATGAAGAAATGAATTGAAGAAATTAGCCATGTTTTAACACTGCTATACTGGAGGAAAGGAACCGTTAAAAGAACTTTTAGAATTTTAAAGAGAAATTAGTGAGTTCCCTTCTTTTATATTGAATTTAAAAAAATTGAATAATTGATTAGGAATTTTTAAATTCTCTGTAAGCAAGAATTAATAAGATGGAGCTAAAATCTTAGTGAGAATGTAAAAGGAGGAAATTGAATTAAACTTTAATGGTCAAAAGGGGTAAAGCTTAAACTATAAAATTCATTCTTCTCTTTGAAATTCAAGACATAAGAAGATTATAGAATAAATCTTAATTCAATTACAGTATTTTCACTTTAATTTGGGGGGTAATTATTGGTTAATATGGAAAAAAACACGTAACTAATAGTATATTTGTGATTTTTTGAGGAAATTAATTTAGTTAGAGCTAAAATGATAGAGAATGAGAGAGGAAGCTTTATTCTTATGTTTTGATTAGGCTACCATGTGAGGAATTAGAGCAATATTAAGTTAAATTCTAAATTATGAGTCAAAGATAAACATCAAGTATGCATTGTTCTAGGTCCCATAATGCTTATGGGTTAGATAGAAAAGAATTATGACCAAAATTTTATATAAATGAGTGTTTTACAAACGGTGTCTATAATCTTTTTCTTAAAAATTCCCTTGTCTCATTTTGATACTATATTTTGTTTTACTAATATAAACTACTAGGCTTAGAAATTGAGTTTGATATTTATTCTTTTCTCTTGATATGGCTATCAATCTTTTAAGTTTTCTTTGGGTGATGTAGAAATTAGCAAGATAGAATTAATTAGATCACAAAGGTATCTAAGTGCACCAGTTGGTTAAACTTTTCTCTCCTATCTAGTTTAAGGTCTAAAGAATGAAAAATTTTTTACCTTGAGTTAGGAGTTTCATTTTTTATATATATTATTTCTTTTCATAAGTATAATAATTATTTATAAGAGGTAAATAATCCACTGTGAACTTATTATGTTGTAATAACGAGTCAATCTAGTTAGGAATACAAAATGCTAAGATTGAATTTAAATTTATAGTTTCAAAATTTTAACTAAAGATTGAAGGTAAGTTATTTTTCATTAAAGTCCTTATGTAGTTGGGGAGCCTACTATTGCAATCCTATAGTACAAATTGCAGGTGTGATGGTAGAATGCTGTAAATTTAAGTAAGAAAAGATTTTAGGGGTTAAAGAATTTTGCTCTTAGTCTAATATCTAATGTAGGAAGGTTGAATCTCCTTTTTTATTTGATTCTAAACCTTATTTTTTTAAATAATAAACTTTCAATTTTAAATGGCTTAGGATTGCTACAAAACAATATCATTTCTTATGTTTTGAAATTTAATTTATGTAAGTGTACGAAATACTAATGGTAAATATTAAAAGAATCGATTTAATTACTAAAAAAAGAAAATATGAGAAAATAAATTGTTAATAGTTTAGCTTAAGATTTACGGTGAAAATATAGTAGAAGATGATGAATTTAAAAGTTGTTATTGCTGCCATTAATTTTAAAATCACCTAGTTTGTAAGAATTTCTTTTGTATTAGATGTCATTTGAAAGGTAATTATTCAAAAAAAAAAATAAAGCTCACAACTTTGCTAGACTAAGTGCTGCTTATTTTACAATCTTAATAGAATGATCTCCTAAAAGTTGAAAGAGATATAATGAGTATGTGCATAGGTTGAAAATTGTTATTATGTATGATGGTGTGTATTTTCTTGAAGAAAGAATTTTAATACTAATTAAATAATTTAGAAGTTGTGTTTGTTAGTGAAAGTGGTGTGGAAATAAAATAAAAAAATGTCATTAGTAGATTGATTTTTGGTGTAATCCATGCCTTAAATATAAAGATGAGATAGAAATAAATACATGGTAATTTGGACCCATGGTTGAATTACTAGTTAAGCACCCTTAAATGTTTCTTAAATTACATATGTATATGAAATCCATGCCTAAGTGTGATAATATTCAATTTTTTTTCATTTACTGTAATCGCTATTAAACACTTTGGTCTAAAGTTTTCTACTTTTAAGTTGTCTTGGGTCGAATTCCTATACATGACCGAAACTCTTATTAAGAACAAAATGTTAAATTTGTTGAGAACTTAGGCCTTTATGTTTAAAATGTGTTTGAATACATAAAGTATACTTAATAACAAGGTTAAATGTGATTAATGCAAAGTTTAAGTGATTTTTTGAGTGTGGTCAGATTAGTTTCTTAGGTATAATGGAGAATTTCGATGGAGTAATTAAGCTTCAAGTATAATAAGATGTTCATAACATGTAACTTGTGTTATTCATGAAGTAAAATGCAAATATAACAATTTTTTTAATGTTTTGGCTATAAAAATTGAATATGTATGTATAAAGGTACCTATGTTATAGTATAAGTTTTCTCTGTTCATATCCTAAAATGTTATGTAAAATGTCTGATTGATGTGTTAAAAGTAAAAAAAATAGATCTTGGAATGAGCACAATGTTAAATGGCCGAATAGTATGAAATAGATAAAGGTATGTAAACTACTTAAACTACTTTGCTAATGTTTAGTGTATGTGAAGTTATGACTCTTGAGAATGAAAGTAAATGGAAATAGAACTTGATCATGCATATGCTCAAACAAAAAAGCCATATAGAAAAATGTAGTAAATGATAAGCTAAATGTATATGATATATGATAAGCATATGAAAGCATTATGTATGCATAAAAATGACTGATTTGAATATTTGATTATAAATTAACCCATTTCTACCTAGGATATATAGATGCCTTTAGGATAGTTTAGCATGTTAAATAGAGGACATTAGTAAATATGCACCCTTGTATAACTTCAATTATCCTTATTTTTACATTGTTCGTCAATGCTAGTGCCACTTTTTTTATACCTTTAGGTACCATCTATATGATAATTTAAAGATATTATCACACTTTATACCTTTGGGTACCATTGAGACAATAGTTTAAAGGTACTATCACAACTATCTCATTATTCGAGTGCCCAACCATGTCTAGAAAGAAATAGGTCAATGAAATGAAAATTTTCAATTAAGGAAAAAGTGTAATAATGTTAAAAATTAAGAACTTATGATAATAAATGAGGGAATACATAAACTATTATATGTATAATACTAAGGTTATCCACACACACTCATATATACCTGTTAAATGCCATATATAATGCTAAAAGTATTTGACAATTTGTATGCATGATTTATATGAACTATATTATATGAAACTCGCTATTTCTATGTTTAAAATAAAATATGAGAATGATGGTATACATAAAATAAAGATGAATGATGTATGCATAAGCTATGTGGATAAATCCATAACGAAGTATGACAAATTAAATGAATAGATTTTGATGTTACTACAAAGTATCACTATGAAGTGTTGTCTTATGTATGTATATGATATAACTTTATTTAAGTTCATACAAATGTTTTTTAAGTATATACATATAGATATATATAACTAGTAAAGACAACTAGTGATTAGCTATATAGACTAGGATATGTACCACTAAGCTATTATGCTCATTATAGGGTTTTTCCTTCCTATAGGTTTAAGCTTGGAGTTGTAAAAGGGAAGGGTACAATGGGATACTACATTAGAAAATACAAACTAAGCTTGGCATAGAGGATATAAAGCCTTTAGATTTCTTCATTTGTCATACCTATGTTATAGAATTTGTAATAATTGATGTGTGTGCATTATGTTATATTATATGGTTATCCTAGAAAATAAATTTTATAATGTAACATGTAATAAATAGTAACTAGTGAATTAATAGTAATTATGAGTGCACGTGTTTTATGTGTGAGCATGTGACAAATGGAGTTTTGAGTTGATGTTTGTTTGGCCTGTGATTACTCAATTTAGTGCATGAATTCTTAAATAATGATTTTATAGATTTTGAGATTGAAAATAAAGTTCAGAATGATTGTAAATATTATTGGAAATGTTTTATTCTAGGTGAAAATTTTTTAGTAATACCCTACATAGCCATTATGCGCTAAATTTTTGACACAAGGACTCATCTACGTAAATGTTTTCTATAAATGAAAGTGTTTTAAATGGTAATATAATATTTTCATAAAGTAATTTCAAAAAAAAATTTTTGGGCTCACCCTTTTCATGTTGTTTTACATTGTACTTATATGGTATGTCATTGGCTAAGTGTACGTGTAGTATTTATGTTGTAACATTTCTTTATCAAGTTTTCATAGAGGCGTGGGTAAAGGGTGTTATAATTTTGAATCAATAATATAATGCTTTTTATTATAATCAAACATAAAATTTGAATAATTGTTGTTGGAAGAATTTTGGTCATTTTGAAACAAAAATTGATCTAGCCTATCCTAATTATAAAAAGCCCCATTAGTTTAACCTTATCTCAAGAACGATTACAATTGATGTCAAAATAAGAGTCTACATCATATAAAAATGCAAATTATCATGTTATCCTAAGGAAATTGTTATTAGATTAATGAAATGAGGTTATAGTATGGTACATTCTCAAAGTTATAGCAACAAATTGGTTCATTGTTTTATATACCCTTAGGTTTAAGGCATGGAGTTAGTGATTATAATCCCTAACACACTCCCAAATTGAGTGAAAATTGGGTCATGCTTTAGAATGCCACTAAAAGGAAATAGGGACACAATTTATAAAAGTGATATACAATTTGGGAAATGATAAAACTTGGAACTAAATATTCAACCAATATTAATTATAAGGCATTTTTAGAGCAAATTCTCATGAAAGACATGCCTAGTGGAGTTGCCATTAGGAAGAACCTCGACTAGGATCGGTCTAAGAACTAACCAAATGGGCTCTGAGAAGGCACATTTTGGACAGCTTAATCAACCAAAAATTAAGAGCTTGAGTGTCCCCTATAAGGTGGTTTACCTTGCAATGAAAGTGAGTCACCACCCAGGTGGTCAATTCGGGAAGTAAACTAAAAGAGGTTTCGAGTTTAGGAACTCTTTCTTATTTATGCCACCACATAATATTAATTTTCATCTTGATGGTTCTAATTTTATAAAATCCCTTCCACACATGATTTTTACAATTAAATCAGAATAAATAAATTGAATTTACATAGAGTTTATAAAAATTATTAAGCATGAAAAAAATCCTGCATACATAATTAAATCCTACTGTTACATACATGAAAATAGGCCAGTTATTTAATAAAAAAATGACTTCGATCCTCAAAACTTTTTTTTACTATAATAGAACATTGGTTCTAAAATATTTTATTAGTTACAACAACTTTTTATCTTTATTTTCAATTAAATAAATCAAGTACAATTAATTTAAAAGTATTTTATTGTTATTAAGACATTGGTTCTAAAACATTTTATTTATTAAAAATACTTTATTTAAAATATTTATTCATCATTTAAAATACATTTAAGACTATGGTCCCCTAAAAAACATTAAATTTACTCAATTAAAATCCATTTGTTATTTAAAAATAATTTTTAGTGATTATTTTCTTTTAATCGGAACAAAATGAATTTTTCTAATCTATTACAACATACATGTAATTATATAGGAAAATCAAACAAAAAATATTTAAAATTATTACAACATTCAAACTAATCCCTTATATTCAAATCTAACAATCCTAAAATAATGAAAAATGATAAATAATAAATAATAAACTTATAAATAGGCCTCTAAAATGTTCTAGAATCAAATAACAATTAAGACAATAAAAACTACATATGCACAAATAGGTATGACGCAAAAAAAAAAAATTGCCTTAATAAGCAATCATCCAATTGGATGAACAACTCATGCAAACAGATGAACATTAGATGGGTAAGAAATGAAAAGTTATAAAAAAAACTTTAATTTAATTATAAAAGAACAATCATCTAAATGAATGAATCATTTATCCAATCAAATGAACAATCATCCAAAAAGATGAACATTATTCCAAATGGATGAATTATTCATCCAATTAAATGAATATCAAATAGATGAAAAATCTAAAGTATAAAAACTTCATTTTTATTATTGAAAGAACAATCAACCAAATGAATGAATCATTTCATGTAATCATATTAACATTCATCCAAAGGATAATATTCATCCAATTAGATGAAACATCATATGGGTAAAAAATGAAAGGTTTAAACTTCATTTTTATTATAAATGAACACCCATCTAAATGGATAAAAGAGTTCATTCGTCTGAATGAATCTATGCCTCACTCTTGGGTTGTAGATCCCATTTTTCACCTTATTTTGAGGCATTAGGATACATGGTGTAGTCCAAGTCATTCACAAACCTTTATTCCTCTAAAAACTCTTTTAAAATAAATAAGAAGTAAAGAATAAAAGGGGTAAATTAGACAACCAAATAGAAAAAAAATATGCACAATAAGTTTTAATATGCAAAATGAGGTTTTATTAATGAATAAATCTTTAAAAAAAATACCGAGAAAGGGTTCCTTTTAGATTTTAACTTGGAGAAAAGGATTGAATGTTCAAAGAGAGTGTTTGGATAGTGAGAAAATGGGAGAAAATAAGAGGTTTTTTCTTTTATTTTAGGCTTTTTTCTATGTCTTCTCTTTTTCTGCTAAAAGGTGGCCTTTTATAAGGGTGAAAACTGACTTTGACTGATTTCCCACTTAGCCTAGTGAGATTAGGGCACATGTCTTAAAAGATACATATTTTAGACATTTAAATTGATGAACATTTTTACCTAATCGAATGAACAATTCATCCAATCAGATGAACATTCATCTAAATGAATGAATTACCATATAGAAGGATGAATCATTCATCCAAATAAATGAATATTCATCCAAATGGATAAACATTCAATCGGATGGATTATATTAGTCATCTAAATAGACAACATATTAAAAAAGGTTTTTTGATTACTCAAACCGAATCTCCAAATTATAGAAATTCAAAGATAATACTTCATCTAGGTGGTAAATCATTGGATTTTCTTTAAAATAGAGGACCACATATTACAATGTCTATAACATCCTCATCGTATTCATTAGCATCACTATGTACGCATGAACATAAGATTCATTTCATTTGCATAAGCCCTAACTGGATAGGGACATATCACTAAAAATGTAATGATGGATCTAAAATGTTAAAGATTTTAATCATAAAAGAAAAGTTCTTAAGATTTATCAAAGTTGAGAATTTGCTCATATAACTTAGATAAAAATTTTTAGTGGGTATTACAATGAGTGGTTATCCTAAAAAAAGTTACAAAAGAAGTAAGGGACAATAAAAGATGGGATATCCTTACTAGGGACAATAAAAGATGGGATATCCTTGCTAAGTTCAAAGAGGTAGTTGATCAAAATTTGAGGCCTGAATTGCTTAAATGGGGGAGAATTGTCATGACCTATAACTTAGAATGGTAATTACAGAATAAAAAGATTAATAAGAAAGGCTAAAGAGGTAATTTAAGGGGCAAAATCGTAATTTTGCTGTAAGTTGAATTTTTAAGAAGAATTAAAAAAATAAGACTAAGTAAAATATAATGTATGATTAAATGCCATAAACAGAAGATTATGCCTAAAAGGAAATTTAAA
>CANXYI011665576.1:0-10071 GCA_948208565.1 Hura crepitans
AAGTTATGTGTTGGGTAGTTCTTCTCATGAGGCTTCAATTGCCTAGAGGCATATGCAATCACCTTGCCTTCCTACATTAATACATAACCAAGTCTGTTGTGTGATGCATCACTATATATCACAAACTTCTTCCTTTGTTCTGGCTAAGTAAGAATGAGAGCCTCCATCAACATCAACTTCAATCT
The DNA here is from genome assembly GCA_948208565.1 of Hura crepitans. Classification (NCBI taxonomy): domain Eukaryota; kingdom Viridiplantae; phylum Streptophyta; class Magnoliopsida; order Malpighiales; family Euphorbiaceae; genus Hura; species Hura crepitans. Next base: position 186 of record CANXYI011665576.1, read on the forward strand.
ATCAAAACTAGCTTAACACTTATCGTCCCACTCAAACTTCACATCCTTTCTTATCAACTGTGTTAGTGGGGCTATAATCATTGAAAAGCCTTTCACAAACCTTCGATAGTATCCTGCCAATCCTAGGAAACTCCAAATCTCAGTCTCATTCCTAAGAGGGCTCCACTCCAACATAGCTTTAACTTTGCTTGGGTCCACTCTGATACCCTCAATTGAGCCAATATGACCCAAGAAGGCTACTTCTCATAACCAAAACTCACATTTACTAAACTTAGCATACAACTACTTCTCTTTCAAAGTTTACAATACTATTTAGAGGTATTGTTCATGTTCCTCCCAAGTTCTGGAGTACACTAAGATGTCATTGATAAACACAACAACAAACTAATCTAAATAAGGCTTAAAGATCCAATTCATCAAATCCATAAAGGTTACTGGGGCATTAGTGAGCCCAAACGACATCACTAGGAACTCATAATGCCCATATCAAGTCCTGAAAGTGGTCTTAGGAATGTCACTCTCCTTATTCCGTAACTGGTGATATCTTAATCTCATATCTATCTTGGAAAATATACTAGCACCTCGCAACTGGTCAAAGAGATCATCGATTCTAGGCAATGGATATTTATTCTTAACTATCACCTTATTCAAATGCCTATAATTAAAACACAACCAAAGCGACCCATCCTTCTTCTTCATAAACAACATAGGTGCTCCCTAGGGTGAAACACTAGGCCTGATGAAGCCTTTATCTAACAACTCCTGCAACTACACCTTTAACTTTGCTAGCACTATCCTATATGGTGTAATAGACATTGGATTCATGCTAAGATATGTCTTAATCTCAAAGTCTAACTCCTAATGTGGAGGTAACCCTGGTAACTCATCTAAAAACACATCAGGAAAATCAGACACAACTGGTAACTAATCTAGGCTAGGGGTCGTAACACTCATATCCACCACAAAAGCTAAGAATGCTTCACATCCCTTTTGAATTAGCCTTCTATCTATAATAGCTAAAATGATGTTAGATAAGGAGTCTCTTTTACCCACAATAGTCACATTTTACCCATCTAGGGTTTACAGACTCAACCTTTTCTTTTCACAGTCAATCACTGCTTTATGCTTTACTAGCCAATCCATACCAAGTATGACATCAAACTCATAAAAAGGAAGCTCTATTAGATCTGTTAGGAAGGTCTAATCATAAATCATCAAAGGACAATGTCTATAAACTATGTTCACTATCACACTTTGGCCAATCAGGTTACTCACTTGAATATCTAAATCTATAGGTTCTGGCTCGAGTCCCCTATCTTGTGCTTGTGTGGTGTACATGTAAGAATGTGTCAATCTAGAATCTATCAAGGCTAATACTAGAGCATCAAATAAAAGAAATGTACTAGCAATGACATATGGATCATTGGCTTCCTCCTGAGCACAAATAGTATACTATCATGCTAAACCTCTAGCCTCTAACCCAGTCCTCTAACTAGTACTTACCTGGTCCTACCTCTACTATCTCGAGGGTCTACTAGGAGCTATTGCAGCTAATGCTTTGGTCTGTGTAGCCTCTGTCTGCCTTTGAGGGCAATCTCTCTGGTCATGGTCTCAAACTCCACATATAAAACACTTCTCTTGCCTAAACTACCAGCACTGGCCCTAATGCCTCATTTGGTAGCTCCCATTGGCCCTAGCTGTAGATATTGGAGCACTTGAGGCCTGCTGAGATGGAGATGGTCGAGGCCTAGGAGGAAAAGCTTGACCCCACTTCTATGATGGAGCTTGCCTCTGGGACTGCTAACTAGGCTGGAAGTCTTTCTATCTCTTGCCCTCTCTTAGGGCTGAGTTGGTCTAACTCGCAATGAAGGGTCTTTTGCTCTAATATAACTCCCTCTTCTCTTGTAACATCTCTTCCATATCATAGGCTATAGCTACAAACACTGAGAAGTCTCTAATCTTAGGCATAGAGATCTGCATCCTCAACTCAACATTGAGGTCTTTCTCAAAACTCTTACACTTCTCTTCATCAGTCGAGATAAACTCTATTGTATACCTGCTAAAGTGAGCGAAGTCCTTTTCATACTTAGATATTAATCTCCTCCCCTACTTTAGATTAAAGAATTCCTATCTCTTTTTGTCCTTATAGGACTCAGGGATGTATCTCTTTTGGAATTCTTTCAAGAAGAACTCCTATGTGATGTTAGTTGCTACCTTCCTTATCCCTAGGGTATCCCATTAGTGGAAGGCTTTTTCCTATAGTAAGGAGGTGGAACACTTCAAACACTCCTCCTTTGTACACTCCAGCTGCTCTAAGATCCTTGTGGTCTACTCCAGCCAATATTCTACCCTCGTTACATCGTCCTCCCTCGCATCCAAAAAGTCCACTACTCTTATCTTTCTCACCCTCTCTAGGTAGGTCTTCTACAATGCTGGGGGAGCTGGTGGAGGTGGAGGAGGTGCAGTAGGAACTGGAGCTAGAGGTGGTGGTAAAGGTGTTGCAGTATATCTCAATAAGTCTACTATCTACTACAGCAAGGCTAAAAAGGCCTGAGCCTGAGGCTATAGCTGAGGTAATGACTGGTGGGCAACATCACTAGGCTCTAAAGTGGCTACACTCACCTTTGGCCCATGACTAGCCACCTCTTCCCCTCAAACTGGAGGGGTCTACTCACTCATCATGTCTATAACTATACAAAAACACTTATAAGATTCATGCAGTGTAGGTTGACCCAAAATAAACCTTAGACTCATGCACTCATGTATAGTACACCTAAGAATGCCTAAACCTGCTCTGATACCACCAAATATTACACCCCCTGCCAATTCCTAAAGGAAAGAGGCAAAGAGTGCTACTTCCTGTGAGGTCACCCATCCTTGGATTTCCCTAGGGACCTTTTGTTTAACACGTATACAACTTTAACCTTCCTTAACCTTTTAGTGTTTCTTTCTGAATAATCTTTTATTACTACCTATTTTAGCCTATTAAAACACCAGATTATGATTGTTAATCATTCAAAAAAATGGAGCAGCATAACAGCCACCCGAATGAAAAACCTAAAATTTTCCTACATGAAAACACTACTAAAACAACTTTCAACCCTAACTTCACTCCTGGACCCTTCTAGTCCCCTAAGGTCACATCAATCAAGACACAGGGTCTCAAACCCACAAACAAACAAACATGAATATTTATATCATGTATATATACTAAAATCAGATTCATACAACCGTTAAGTGTTACTAACTCAGTTTTACACTTTACACACATTACCCATTCTACACCTACTATACATGAGTGACTATCTATAAAAAACAAAAGGTTAACAAAATATACCCAAAAGGCTTTGGGGTATCTACACTAGCTCTAGCTGAAGCTAATCAACTAATAAATCTACAACTTATGCATTGAAGCACTGACACACTGAGTATAAACTCAGTGGTGGAATAGATAAAATAAAATATGTCATACATGCAGGCACACATATGAGTCATGTATACATATACATTGATACATTATTTCATATGGTCATGCAACCTATCAAGTTAGATGCCAATTACCATATTTAATTATTTCTAGTTATTTTATTGAGTCAAGGTCCATATATTTAATTCATGATTAAGCATAGTTTTAGTCCCATAATAGACATACAACACTTTAAGACATCGGATAGTAGGATCTATCTTGTGCAGTGGCCTATATTTTGGACTTTCGGACCTGTACCTCCCTCACCTGATAACAGGGATTAGTCTATAGACCTCCTAATACTAGATTGGCAGATAGCACAAATCAGTCCGTAGACCTCCTAATATCTATAATGGGATAATAGGGATCAGCCCTATGGGACCTTCTAATACCTCGAGTCACATCTCCAAAGTGTCATAGGTGGATAGTAGGGATTAGCCCCGTGGGACCTCCTAATATCCATGAACATCAAATAGGTAGCAAGGATCTACCCAAGTGGACCTCCTAATACCTATGTGTGCAGGGTTGATCTTAAAATCTCGACAGTTGCACCCACCACATCTAATAGACAATAGTAGCCCTAGGAGGACCAAACTGCCTAGCAACTACTAACTCTCTAGTTGATTGGTCAACCCATCCAATTAGTGTCTAACTGATGAGCCAAATTACTATTCATTACTAAATTAAGATAGTTACCCTCAGTTTTACTACATCTTAGGTCTATTATGTCATTGGGTTATATGATGTGCCATATTACACATAAAATGTCATGTTTTACCTATCGTCGCAAAAATCAATATTCATTTGGTAAGTTTACGAGTATGTCACTAGTCATTTAGTCAATTTTAGATTTTGTGTCTTGCATAATACCAACCATACCAACTCTAAATTCATTAATCATACATCATTTCCTTACATACTCTTTCATAAACTATATTTTATACTTAGGCCACCAAAGTTACACATATTCACATCAATTTCTTAGTCATTACTTAGATACACTTTACATACTCAATTAGGACATTATTTATCAAGATTTCATGCCATACATTTTAATGTCATTATTCATTCTCAAGTATGGTTTATACCTCCCATTTACATGTCATTGTTATCCTTAACATGCCATATGCATCACTTTGCATGCCATGCCATTCTACACATACCATTCAGCCACACCATGCATATACACATATACCACATTTCTTTCCTTAAATATCATGCATATCATGTTATTTTAACACCATTTACATAGTTATATCATTAGTTTACATCAAGGTTTTGCCTAACACACTAAACTTACAATTCTATATACAATACATGCATAATTTCATGGCAAACCAATTGACATACTCAATTGAAATCTATTCCACATACCTAGGGTGTGAAAACACCCTTTTCTCCACCACTTGAAGGCTTGACCTTGCTCTCCTTCAATGGCTTCTTTAGAACCTAAACATAAACATTTCTAGCTTAAAAAAATTCTCAAAAATTCTATACAACTTCAAATAGATATCTAAACCATGGCTATTCTTAGAATACCCTAAGCTATCTAAAACAAAAAAATAAAAATTGGAAGAAAAACGCTTAGACAAGAATTTGACACTATTCACCAAGGTGTGATTTCTCTCTTTTTAGCCTCTATTTTTAGTTTTTGTCAAAGGAATTGGCTTCAAGAAGTTGTGGAGGTCAAGAACTTTATTTTTGTGTGAAAATTAGTGGTGAAAGGAGAGAGAAAATGAAGAAAAAAGAATGGAAGGGAAAGAGTTATGGCATTGAGTTTTTAGGGATAAAGAGATGAAAGATGAAAGTCTCACACGTGTGACCCTTGCACATGTGTGGACTCTTATATAGGGGTAGGTGGGTGGCCCCGATCATGACACGTGGCAATTGGATGACTCATTTTCTTTCAATTTCTTTTTAAACTTCAAAAATTCATAAAAAATTCTTTGGACCTCTAAAAATACTCATTCTAGTTTTAAAAATCCTCAATTAGTGTCACTAAGGCCCACATAAAATTCTAAGTCAAAATTCCATTGTTGACTTTTTGATACTATTCACCCGCTAGAATAAAATATTTAGAAAAAAATATCAAATGACCTCAAAAAATTAAAATTCCTTCTCTGTCATGTTCATTGGAATTTTTGAGGTTAAGAGTATGGTATTTTTGGGTTCATTTGGGTATATCCTAGGGCTATCCTGGCACGAACTCATTTTATCTCCTCATATGTTATTCTTGACCTAAAATGATTTATTAGTTCTACTAAATTTTAAATTCATTCATTTTACATATTTTCAGGCCTGTCAAAGTTTTATGACTAATGCACCCCTTTCTAACCTCATAACAGTGCCCTATATTATAGAGAACATCACTCGGGCCTAAAAGGTACTATTCATAGAACTCTGACTTACGAGCATTACACTTTAGACCTCGATTATTGTACCGGCATGGTCTGATAGTAGGGATGAGTTCACTTGAATCTTCTAATACTAGACAGAGATAGTGGGGATCAATTCCTAGACCTCCCAATATCCAAATAATCAAAAGCAAAGAACTCTAGTGGATACAAGGATCAGTCTGTAGACCTCCCAATAACTAATATCACCATCAAACAATTCCAAAGGATAGCAAGGATTAGTCTATAAACCTCTCAGTATCTAAAAAATCATCATTAAATAACTAGCAACTACTAATCCCTAAGTTGACTAGTCAACCCATTTAGTGGATGTCTAAATAATGGGCCATCTGACCTTATTTTATATCCATTTATTTACTGATCATCATTTTATAATATTTCATTTAATTAATAGTTAGTTATGAATTTATTTTGATAGTAGAAATTTAACCTAGACAGTTACATGTCATTTTTTGTCCAAAAGGACAGTTATGGGTCTATTTTTCTAAGGCAATTTAGATCACTTCCTTAGGCATAATTAAGTCCACTTTAAGTCTTGTTTAAGTCATTGTTCTAAGTCTAACTATGTCCAAGTTCAAAGCAACTTTCAATGCATAAGTCCATAAGTCATTTTTTCGAGACAATTATAAGTCATTTTTATATTTTATATACACAATTATAGGTCCATAACATGTCTTTCTCTTGGCATCTTTCCATGCCATTTGCATCAATTTCCACACATTGTTATAGGCCTAAAGCTATATTAATTTGCATAGCTCAATTGGCCATAAAAAGGCCTCCAATTGTTTCCATGCAAATCTCACAAAAGCATTCAAATTTTAGGTCAATTACATAACAATTTAGGTTAATTTTACCATTCCATTTTAAGCCATTTTCAAGTCACATTTTAGCTCACTTTCAACATCAACTCCTTACCACTATCTAATTGTTATCATGCCAATCTTTCATTACACATTTCATGCTCAATGTGCCATGCCATTCTCACACACACATATAATGCCATAACATGTACACCATGCCTAACTTACCTCATATACCTCTCGATCAAAAGTTGCTAATAGCTATATACATGTTTTTCTTCACATTCAATCATACGTACACATATAATGGCATTATTTAAGCATAAATACACAAACACACATCACATACCATGCAAACTAAGCCTTGACATGCCTTTTCCATGCCTCGGCCACACCATAAAAACATGCTTATAAGAATTTTTCCATTAAATTCACCACATACACATACAATTCTATCCCTAACATACTATTTCTCCTTTAACACCCCATGCTACTATGCCATACAAACACATTACAACCGAAGGCACCTCTTGGCCATGTATGGTATCACTATTTAATCTTTGTTTTTTTCACCATACACATACACAATCCATTAAATTCTATGTCATACATACTAAAAGCCATTAACTTCCTACCTAAACCAAGCTATAACACATTCCATACACAGACACTCTCGGCTAAAGTGACCTCTCACCCTTCCATCCATTCTTTTCACCCATTCATCACTTAAATCATTCAAACCACACACAAATAACGTTAATACATGCTTAGTTCATGGTTACACATACTTTAGCCCATAATATCCTTAAATTCCATAGAACATTCTATCCTAAATCATACCTAAATTAACAATGGCATGTTTTAAATGCTTAAAGTTCATATACCTCACTAAATTTCAAGGCTTTTTCTCCACTTTGCCTTGTCAATTGCCTTTTTGCACTCCACTAACACCTTAGCCAACATACACATGAAAATGCCTTAGAAAAATCCCTAAAAATTCTACAAGCCTCTAAACCAAAATCTAACAACATAGGCTCTCGTAGAAGAATGAAATCCCCTTGGAAAAATTTTTAAATTGAAGAAAATACACTTACACTAGAAATTTATTTTCACTCTCCCTTTGTGTACACTTGAGGATTTCTTGATTTTGCTTGACTTATATGGTTATCTATGGCCTTAAAAACCTTTAAGAACTATTTGATACCTAACTAAATATATTTTTGGTGACAATTGGAGGCTGAATCAAGCTTACGAAGCCATGGAAATAGAGGAGAGAAAGGGAAAAAGGCATTGGCTCATGAAGAAGAAGATAAGAGAATTTGGAGGAAAATGAGGTGGTAATGGATGAAGTGGGGTAGTGGCTACCCCTTTTATAATGGCTGAGGTGGCTCAAGTCATGACACGGGTCAATTGAGCACCTTGAAAATGCTTGGTTTCGGTACAAACTTTGCTAAATTTTTAAAAATTACTCAGACCACCAAAAATGATTGCATCAGTTTTAAAAATCTTAATTAGGCCTATTTAGTGCCTCGCAAAATTTCATGGCCAAATTCCATCTGCAAGACAATTAATTACCTTAATTTATGTGCAAACCTTAAAATTTAAAGAAATTAGTAAACAACCTTGAAATTCAAAAATTCCTTGACCAATGGTCTTAAGGGATTTTTGACCTTCAGGGTATGGTATTTTTAGGTCTGTCCGGGCACATCCTGAGTCATTCTTAGCCCAAGTCCATCTAAGTCTATGGCTCACTAAATTTTGACCTAAAATAATTTATTATTTTTGCTAAATCTTTAAATTATGTCATTTTCATCATTTTTAAGCCCTTTAAAGTTTCATGACCAGTACGCCCTGCCTCAGGCCTTGTTTAGGTGACCTGACACTTCGTGCACACTTTTTAAGCCTCGAAGTTCCTATTCATAAAGCCTTGACTTACATGCTTTACAATTTTTCCCCTTCTAAGAAATTTTATCCTTAAAATTACCTAGTGTGAACAAATGCAGATATTGACTTTTCATCTACTCCTTAGGTTCCCATGTGGCTTTTTCTATGTTATGATGCTTCTAGAGAACTTTAACTAGAGGGATAGTTTTATTTCTTAGCTGCTTCACTTCTCGAGCTAAAATCTATACTGGTTCTTCATTATAGCTCAAGTCTAGCTATACCTTAATATTTGTCACTAGAACTACATGAGAAATATCTGATATGTACCTTTTGAGCATTGAAATATGAAACACATCATGTATATGTTGAAAATTAGATGGCAAGGCTAGCCTATATGCTAGAGGTCCCACTATTTCTATAATCTCAAAGGGCAAGTTGTGCTAAGGTTTGAGATTTTCAATGATGTGTTTGATTAGGCTGCAAATGAAATAAAAGTCATTTCAGATTTTTTGGATAAAGAAATCATGACCAACCTGGTTGAGCTAGAAGTTAGACATGAGGAAGAGATTTTAACTAATGCCATGCTCTAAGACAAGGGAAATAAGAGGGTGGAAGAGGAAAACCCTCTTAAAAGCTCTTTTGAGAATTTATATGTACCTAAAATTTTTAATAATGATGTTCCTATTTCTTTTGTTAATAATATGAACAATTTTGCTTATTTTTGTGATGTCTCATCTAACTACATCATGCATAATGATAATCATGACATGCATAACATGTTTGATATTAATTCAATCAATACTACCTCATTTAAACTCGATACTAATAAGAATCCTAAAGAGATCTTAAATGTGTCTGATGTAACTCCTGAAGAGAGAATTAAATTTGAGTGAGTGTTAAAAAAAATATGAAAAAGTCTTTTCTTGGACCTATGAAGATATGCTAGGGGTGGATCGAGAAGTAGCTAAGCATGCCATTTACATATAGCCAGAAGCAAAATCGGTGAAGCAAAAACTAAAGAGAATAAGACTAGAGTGGGCAAAGAAGATAAAAGAAGAAGTACATAGGAAAGTCGAAGCCAAATTCCTAGAAGAGTTACAATATTCGACATGGTTAGCTAATATGGTTTTGGTCACTAAAAAAGATGGTAAGGTCAGAATGTGCATAAATTATAGAGATCTAAATAAAGCTTGCTTAAAAGATGACTTCGTACTTCCTCATATAGATGTGCTGATTGATAGCATAGTAATGTGCAAAATGTACAATTTTGTGGATGCATATGTTAGTTATAATCAAATTCTAAATTGAATACTAGATAAGAT
>CANXYI011665593.1:0-12158 GCA_948208565.1 Hura crepitans
TATATATATAAAGTATACATTATGGATCATATAAGTATTTATGTCTAAACTTTTGTTTTAATAACTCCTCATAACCATTTTGAATATGAATTCCTTTTTCTTTACCCATACTTAAAAGTCATATGCTTGATTCTTGATAATAGGACTACCTGGGTCATAGAGGCAATACTGGAGCACAGAGGCCATACTAGGCCGCAGAGGCTATACTAGACACAAGGGTCGTCATATGGATTTAAAGGTCATAATCTTGATTGAAAGTCATAATGTGGTGCTGAAGTGCCCTTGTAGCTGCTGTTTATCCCCAGTTGACTGGCAAACCTATCTTGAATTGGTTGTCTAATTATATGAGTGTCATTAATGTTTATTTAGTTTCACATAATTAATTAGCTTTTTTTACTAGTCATTTAGCCAATAAATGACCAAATAGGGGTAAGTAATATCCTTTTTAATATGCTAAGTACATAGTTGTTATTCGTCATGCATCCTATGCACATTCATCATCACACATTCATTATAATCCTTCATGCATTATCAATATCACAAACTCATTGCATCGTACTCATATTAAGTCACCACTCAGTAGGTTCAATTCTTACCTTGTATTTTAAAATAACCATCTCATATATCTTTTTCTCATGAATGCTCTAAGCACCCACATCTAGTGAATGCTCTAGGCACTCATATCTTATCTTTAAACCATTGTGTCATTATATATCCTTCATGCCATTTATGTTTCCATTATTCAAGGCCAATCATTGTATTTTATATACCATCATTGTACATACATTTATACATTCATATCATAATCTTTCTCATTTCCATATCATGCACTACTTTCATAATTCCTTCAAATATTACCATTTCAATATAATATTGTAAGGTTAGAATATCATACATTATAATCTATTGTCATGCTTGATCAATTATGAATTTCTAGACCATTCATTTATAATACACATATATCATGCCATTTCTATTTTGCATTTATAACAACTTTATTTAGGGATATACATCATCTCATTTCTTAGATACATAATGCACAACATCATAACATCACATACCTATTCATTATATTAGTTACCTTCATTATTATTTTAAACTCTTGCCATTAACATGTAGAATGTGGAATTATCATTACATAACCCTATTTGTAACACCCCTACCTAAACTCTGAAGAAATCTAATAGGAGGTGCAACTTCCCACTAGGTCACCTATCCTAAAATTTCTCTAGCCCATATTCTTTAATACTTATTGAATTATTTATTTAATGGATAGATCTTGCCTAAATCTTTAATCTAACCTTTAGGCATTATCATTCAAGTTATATCAAACATAAAAAAGTCCAACAATTAGTTATTAATTCTACAAAAATTTGGGTAGCACAATAGCTACCTGGGTGACATTTCTAAAATTTAAACATGTGAAAACACACTTCTAATGTCATTCAGATACACTTGTCACCCTTTGGACCTTCTAGACCTCTAATATCATAAATCATATCATCATAAATATCATAATAGCCTTAGGCCTACAATCATAAAAAAACTCAGTACCTAAAACCATTCAGATAAAAAAGGCTTTATACAATCCATTGTTTTTAGCTTAAAATTTACAATCACTCGTAGCATCTAAGCTAGCTAAGCCCAAAACTATAGCATTTACATGAATGCATCTAGTTAACCCCAAAAGTACCAAAAATATACCCTTCACTATTGTCACCACTAAACTACAAAATCTATAGAGGTTGGATGCCTATCTTCTGTTACCTATGCATCGGAACACTGATACATGGAGTATAAAACTCAGTGGTGAATTTGATATAATAAAAACATGTTAATGCAAGCATACAAACATATCACACATACAATGAGTGCAAAATGTATCATAAAATGTCCCTATTATAACAATAATATTATTTTATTTCTTGGTCAAATTATTATATTAATTAGTCTAATGCAACTATTTAATGTATCACAATTCTTATTACTATTTTTTGTTATTATTAATTGTTTAATTTATTACATAGGCCCAACTAGTTAGACTACACTTATTGACATTGGCTGAAAGGGAAATAAATACCAGTGGCCTATATTTTGGACCTCACTAACTTAGTGCAGTGGCTTAGCTAGTGAATCTCAGTTGTTGCATTGATTTGGTCTGATAGTAAGTACCTAGAACTTCCTAGTACCAGACAAATAAAAATATCATCATATCATTATGTCATTAATCCATCTGTGTTGTGACCTACCTTATAGACCTCAGTGGCTGCACCCACCTGGTATGATAAAAGGGATCTGCCAGTACCAGACAAAAATATTAATATCATATTATGCAATGGCTTAATGGGTGAGCCTCAATAGCTATACCAACATAGTGCATTGGCTTAATTATCAGAAGCTTAGTGATTGCACCCGCTTATATCATCATACCAATAAAGTCCCAGATGACTAGTACCTTTAGCAACTATAAACCCTTAGTTGACTAGTTAAACCATCCAGTGGATGTCTAACTAATGGGCTAATTATCTCTTAATTATTTTTATTCCATTACTGATCATTTACTTAGTTTATTTGTAAGTGATTGATACACAATTATGAATTATTTTCCTCAGTCTATTTTTAGCAGGATAGTTATGAGTCACTTTTTATACCAGATAGTTATAGATCTATTTTTACACTAGACAATTATAGGTCCTTTTATGTCTATTTCATGCCATTATCATAAGTCATTTTTCATGTCCACATCATGTCCATATTACAAGTCATTTCTAAATATTCATTTTCATTACACAGTTGCGGGTCTGTTTTATTTTTTGGGACATAGTTATAGGTCAATTTCCATTTTCCATATGCATTTTCTCATGCCATTAAGGACATATTTACATGGCTTTCTAAGCCATATATACTCTTATGCTTAATATGATATACCATACTCACATATCATATACCATGTCACACATACATACCATACATGCCAACCATAGCACACCTCTTGACAAGCACTTGCCCATGACCACACACATGTATATCCACACATTTCATCACACATACACATCATATTTTAGAATTCTACCACACACACACACATATACATACATGCCATCATACATCATGCATATGTCTTCACCATACCATGAATATACATATACATGTTCTCACCAATTTCATCCCACACACATCCATATCCATGACAAAAATATTACATCCCATCCTTTGCACCATAATCACATGCCATATTACACATACACATGCCATACATCTTGGCCCACTTTATATCATACACATACATATCATTTATTTTCATGCTACACATGTCATTTTCCATCACTTACACCATAATTACATGACATACCATGCACTCCTATGCCATGACACCTCTTGGCCATTTTGATTTCATTAACCTACGTGGATTTTTCTCACTAATTCCACACATATACCATCCTTTTTAAATATAGCTAACATTATACCATGATTAAATCAACATTTTCCATACAATACATGGTAAAATTATGAGTTCCCAACATAGTATCATGCTAATTCATATTCAAAAACATCAAGACATGCCTTTAGTATATCATATTCACATACCTAGATTAATTTAAAAGATTTTCCCACACTTTTAGGCCTTCAATTTTCTTGCTCCCCTTGATTATTCCTTATGCCTATATAATACAAGCTAGGCTTAGAAATTCACTAAAAATCCTACAAGTTTCAATTTGGAAATCTAAAAATATAGTGTGTACTAGAATTATGTAGACTACCTATAACTAAAATAAAAAGCCATAAATGATCACTTACACTTCACTTGAATTTCAGCCCACCATATGTACATAACTTGAACCTAAGTGAATTTTTGCCACTTCTAGGGATATCAATAGAGTCTACAAGCTCGATGAACACCTTCCTACATATTTTTCATGATTTGTGGTGGTGCTTTGGTGGGGAAATATGAGGGAAAAACATGAAAATGGTGGTTGGAAGAGAGGGAGGGCATCGACAGCCTAAGGAAGAAGAAAAGGGGGAGTAGGAAGATGAAAGGTGATTTAGCAACTAGTGGAATATCTAAGTGGCAATGGGGTTTATATATGCTTGAGTGAGTGCCTCGGGTGGTGACACATGCCACCTTACCACCTAGAAAAATCTCAATTTTTAGCTAAAATTTTGAGCAAAATGTAACAATCATCTAGACCTCTAAACATCATCATGTTTGTTCTAAAAATCCTTGATTAGGCCTATTTACAAGCATGTAAAATTTCACATCAAAATTCTATTGGCTACTTAGTTAACCAATTCCTTAAAAAAGAAAAAAATTTTGAAAAATTACCAAATGACCTCAAAAAATTAAAATTCCTTCTCCAATGAACTCAATGAAAATTTTAACCTTCATGGTATGATATTTTTAGGTCTAATTAGGCACATCCCAAGTAATTTTTGGCCTAAGTCCATCTGAGGCCATGATTCACTAGATTATGGCTTAAAATGAAATTATTGGTTCTGCTAAATTATTAAATTAATTCATTTTACCCATTTTCTAGCCTGTCAAAGTTTCATGACTAGTACACCCCTTATCGAGCCTTGTGAAGGTGTCTTGATTTCCCAAGCACACTTTTTAGGCCTCGAAGGTACTTTTCATGTAACCTCAATTTACATGCATTATAATTATTCCCCTCTTATATAATTTTGTCCTTAAAATTACTTGATGAGAATAGGTGAAGATATTGAGCCTTCATCTACTCCTTACTTTCCCAAGTAGCCTCTTCTATGTTGTGATGCTTCCATAACACTTTAACTAGTGATAGGGTTTTATTTTGCAACTACTTCACTTCTCGAGATAAAACCTACATTGGTTTTTCCTCATTTGTCAAATCTAGCTATAGTATCACATGTGTTAGATCAAATCAATACCGTCTCAGCATTGAGACATGGAAAACATTGTGGATCTACTGTAACTCAAGTGGTAAGACTAGCTTGTATGCCACTAGCCTGACATGTTCTGTAATCTCATATGGACTAATAATTATAGGACTAAGCTTTCCTTTCTTGCTAATCCTATGTACCTTATTCCACGGTGATACTTTCAGGAAAACTTTCTTAACCACTTCATATTCTATATCCCTCATTTTCAAATCAGCATAGGATTTTTGTCGATATGTGGTAGCTTTTAATCTCTCTCTTATAACCTTAACTTTATCCTCTGTATCCTTGATCAAGTCAATCCCCACAATCTTGCTTTCACCGACTTCACTCTAACAAAGAGGAGTCTTCCACCTTTTGCCATACAATGTCTTATAGGGTGCCATGCCCAAACTAGCTTGATGACTATTGTTATAAGCAAATTCAGCTAATCTAATACTAAAAACTTTATGCAACTTCTTCCAAAACCTAAAAGTGAATCAAGGATCTATATCTGAAATAATGGCTATTGGCATACCATGAAGTCTCACAATTTCATCAATGTACAGTCGTGGTAGCTTTTCTAAGGAATATTCCATCCTCATTAGGATAAAATATGTTGTCTTGGTTAGTCTATCTACAATAACCCATGCAACATCACACTTATTTCTAGTTATTGGTAATCCTATCACAAAATCCATGGTTACCTTCTCCCATTTCCATTTTGGTGTTGCATTAGGTGTAATAATCTAGAAGGAACTTGATGCTCGACCTTTACTTGTTGATATGTCAAACACTTGGTTAAATATTCAGCTATATCCCATTTCATCCCTGACCACTAGTAGTGAGGTTTCAAGTCTGGGTACATCTTTATACTGCCTAGATGCATGGAATAGAGAGCTTTATATGCCTTTCTCAAAATTTGTTTCCTCAAGTTATTTATATTAGGTACACATAACCTACCATGATGATACAAATATCTATCTTCTCTTAGTTCAAATCTAGTTATCTTTCCCTCTTTGACTTTACTCATTATCTATGTCAGTTATCCATCTTGTTTCTGTGCCTCTTTTATTTATAGCTTAAAATTAAGCTTGATTTATAATTTAGCTAAGATGGCATCTCTCTTTGTATACTCTAAACTAACATTCATTGCTCTTATTGTCACTTTAAACTTTTTACTCCATGCATCTACAACTACATTAGCCTTTCTTGAGTGATATTCTATCAAGCAATCATAATCTTTGATCAATTCTAACCAATGCTACTACCTTATGTTCAATTCTTTCTAGGTGAGGAGGTATTTCAAACTCTTGTGATTAGTGTAAATGTAACACTTTTGACCATACATATAATGCCTCTAAATTTTCAATGCAAAAATAATTGCAGCTAACTCCAGATCATGAGTAGGATAATTCCTCTCATATGGCTTTAGTTGCCTAGAAGCATAAAATACTACCTTAACCTCTTGTGTCAATACACATCCAAGTCCATTGTGCAAAGCATCACTATAAATGACAAAGTCCTTCCCTTATTCAGGTTGAACAAGGATAGGTGCTTTAGTTAACATTGTCTTTAATCCATCAAAACTTTCCTGACTTTTGTTATCCTATTCAAAATTCACATGTTTCCTTATCAACCTGGTTAGTGGAGATCAATTATGGAGAAACCCTTTACAAATCTTCTATAGTAACCAACCAATCCTAAGAATCTACATATCTCAATCACATTCCTAGGAGGTTTCCATTCCAACATAGCTTTAATCTTATTAGGATCTACTCTAATACCTTCTACTTACATAATAAGTCCTAGAAAAGCCATCTCATTCAACCAAAATTCACCCTTGTTTCTTTTAGCATACAATTGCTTCTCCCTCAACATTTATAACACTACATAGAGGTGCTGTTTATGTTCCTCCATGCTCTTGGAATACATTAGGATGTCATTAATAGAAACCACCACAAACTTATCCAAATATGGTTAAAAAAACCCTATTCGTTAAACTCGTGAAGGCTACTAGAGCATTAGTAAGTCTAAATGGCATCACTAAGAACTCATAATACCTATATCTAATTTTGAATGCAGTCTTAGGTATATCAGCCTCCTTAATCCTCAATCAATGGTACCTTAATCTCAAGTCAATCTTGGAAAAGGCACAAGCACCTCTAAGCTAATAAAAAAGATCATCAATCCTAGGTAAAAGATATTTATTCTTCACAGTTACCTTACTCACTAACTGTAATTAATACATAATTAAATTGACCCATCTTTCTTCTTTACAAAAGCACAGGTGCTCCCTAAGGTGGAATACTAGGTATAATGAAACCCTTATTTAGCAATTCTTGCAACTACACCTTTACTTCTCTTAACTCTCCAAGTGCCATTCTATATAGAGTAATGGATATAAGTGAAGTACCAAAATAGACTTCAATTTCAATATCAAGCTCCCTCTATAGAGGTAGTCCTAGTAAATCTTCAGGGAAACATCAAAAAATTTAGACATAACTGGAATCTGATTAATACTGGGTGTGAAGGTACTACTGTCAATCACATGGGCTAAGTATGCTTCAAAACCCTTATGAATGAGTCATCTGGCTATAACAACTAAGGTAAGGTTATTGAGGGAATTCCTCTCACTCACAACTATCACTTTGTGTCCCTCTGCTGTTGTGAGGGTAAGCCTTTTATTTTCACAATCAACCATAGCCTGATATTCAGATAATCAGTCCATACTCAAAATAATGTCAAATTCATGGAAAAGAAGTTCAATAGAGTCTGTAGGGAATAGTTATTTTTGGATTACTAGTGGATAGTGTATATATATTTTATTCACTATCACACCTTGTCTAATTGGATTGCTTACTTAAATGTCTATGCCTATAGACTCAGGTTCTAGTCCCCTATCTTATGCTTATGTGGTGCAAATATAAGAGTGAGTGGATCTAAGATCTATTAAAGCCAAAATAGCTGCATCAAATAAATAAAAAGTACCAAGAATGACATTCGGAGCCTCTTACTCCTCACAAGCTTTGATGGCATATTGTCTGGCTAGAGCCTATACTTCAGATATAGCCCCTTGACTAATGCTAGGTTGGTCACGTATAGCTTGTCTCTGCCTTTTGTTCTAGGGAACTATTGATGCCTGAGTTCAAGTAGCTTTAGTTATCCTCCAAGGACAATCCCTTTTAAAATGATCTCTAACCCCACAGATAAAACATTCCCCTATGCTTGCTTGTCTACATTGGCCCCAATGCCTTCTACTACAAGTTTTATAGGTCGAGGGTGCATTCCTACTTAATGGTGATGGTATTGGTACATTAGAGGCTTGTTGGGAAGGTCTAGGTCTAAACATAAAAGCTTGACCTGGCCTTTATGGTTGTGTTTGCCCCTGTATCTAATACCCTAATTAAGATTGAATCTCTCTCTGTCTCTTACTAAACCTAGGTGCTGAACTAGCCTAACTTGGTGTGAAAGGTCTCTTCCTTTGGAAAGAGTCCCACTTTTCTCGTAACATCTCTTCCATGTCATAAGTTGCTGCTACTAAAAATGTAAAGTTTGCAACTTTAACTTGGCTATGTGCATACGCAACTCCACATTAAGATTCTTTAGGAACCTCTTGCACCTTTCCTCTTCAATAGGTCCAAATTCCTATACATATTGACTCAATCTTGCAAAATCTTTCTCATATTCTAACACAGATCTTCTTCCTTGCCTCAAGTAAAAGGAACTCTTGTCTTTTCTTATCTTTGTAAGACTTTAAGATTTACCTCTTCTTAAACTCTAGCAGAAAGAATTCCCAAGTTACATTTATTGCTACTTTCCTCTTCTTGGTTGTATCCCACTAATAGAAAGCTTCCTCTTAGAGAAGAGAGGTAGACCGTTTCAAACTTTCCTCCTTGATACATTCTAATTATTTTAAAATTCTAAGTGTTCTTTCCAATCAATACTCTACTTTAGCTGCATTATCTTCCTTGGTTCCTAGAAAATCTACTACTCCTATCTTTTTAACCCTCTTCAAATGTGCCTTCTATGATACAATTAAAGGTGAAGGAGGCATAAGAGCTAGTGGGAGAGGGATAAAAGCTAGTGCTAATATGTGTCTTTACAAATCTACAATTTATTGTAGAAGTGCTAGAGATGCCTAAGCCAGCTACTGTGGCTGAGGCTGTTGCTATTGTATAACATCATTAGACTCTTGTGTAGCTACACTGGCTACTACTCTCTACACAGTGGTATGAACATGGCTTGCTACATTTTTTCCCCTTTCTTTTGGACCTCTATCACTCAACTTGGATTGCTACATAAGAATAACAACCTATCAGCCTCATTATAGTGTAGCTTTATCACAAAATTAGGTCTTAGACACTGGCACTCATGTAAAATACCTAGGAATGCCTAAACCTAGGCTCTAATACCACTAATTATAATACCCCTTCTAGAATTTTGAAGAAATTTGATAGGAGGTGCAACTTCCTGTTAGGTCACCCATATTGAAATTTCTCCAACCCGTATTCTTTAATACTTATTGACTTATTTATTTAATGGTCAAATCTTATATAAATCTTCAATCTAACCTTTAGGCATTATCATTCAGGTTCATTAGACATAAAAAAAATCCAATAGTTAATTATTAATTCTATAGAAATTTAGGCAACACAATGACTACTTGGGTGACATTTCTAAAATTTAAATCGATGAAAACACACTTTTAATATCATTGAGATACACCTATCACCCTCTGAACCTTTCTAGTCCTTTAATATCATAAATCATATCATAATAAATATCACCATCATCACAAAGGCCTCAGGCCCACAATCAATAAAACTAAATAAATAAAACCATTCAGATAAAAGGGCTTTATATAATCCACCATTTTAAGCTTAAAATTTATAGCCACTCATAGCATTTAAGCTAGCTAAGCCCAAAACCACAGTATTTACATGAGTGCATCTAATTAACCTTAAAAGTACCAAAAATATACCCTTCACTATTGTGACCACTACACTACAAAATCTATAGAGGCCAGACGCCTATCTTCTATTACCTACACACCGAAACACCAATACACTGAGTATAAAACTTAGTGGTGAATTTGATATAACAAAAACATGTCAATGTAAGCATACATACATATCACACATACCATGAGTGCAAAATGTATCATACAATGTCCTTGTTAAAAAAATAATATTATTTTATTCATCGATCTTATTATTATATTAATTAGTCTGATGCCACTATTTAATATATCACAATTCTTATTATTACTTTTTGTCATTATTAATTATTTAATTTATTATATAGGCCCAACTAGTTAGATTACACTTAGATACACTGGATGAAAAGGGAAATAAATACTAGTGGCCTACATTTTGGACCTCAGTCTCTACACTGACCTAGTACAGTGGTTCAGCTAGTGAACCTCAATTGCTACACCGACTTGGTATAATAGCAGGGACCTAGAACTTCCTAGTACTAGACGAATAAAAGTATCATCATATAATTATATCATCAATCCATCTATGCAGTGACCCAGCTTGTGGACCAAAGTGGATGCACCCACCTAGTCTGATAATAAGGATCTACCCATACTAGACAAAAATATTAATATTATATTGTGCAGTGGCTCAACGGGTGAGCCTTAATTGATACATCGACCTCGTGTAGTGGCCTAATTATCAAAACCTTAGTGATTACACCTGCCTATATCATTACACTAGTAAAGGCCCAAAGGACTAGTACCTCTAGTAGCTGTCAACCCCTATTTGACCGATCAAACCATCCAATGGGTGTCTAACTAATGACCTAACTGTCTCTTAATTATTTTTATTCCATTATTGATCATTTACTTAATTTATTTCTAGGTGATTGATACACATTTATGAATTATTTTCCTCAATCTATTTTTAGCTAAATTGTTATGGGTAACTTTTTATATCGGACATTATAAGTCCATTTATACTAGACAGTTATAGGTCCTTTTTTGTCCATTTCCTGCCATTATCATAAGTCATTTTTCATCTCCATATTATAAGTAATTTCTACATATTCATTTTCATTACACAGTTACAGGTCCATTTTATTTTTTCGGACATAGTTATCAGTCAATTTCCTTTTTCCGTAGGTATTTTCTCATGCCATTCAGGCCATATTAACATGCCCTTCTAAGCCACATATACTCCCCATGCTTATCATGATACACCATACTGACACCTCATATACCATGTCACATATGTATACCATACATGCCAACCATGGCACATCTCTTAGCCATCAATTCCCTATGATCACGCACAAGCACATTCACACATTTCATCACACATACACATCATATATCATAATTATACCACATACACACATGCATACATGCCATACTAGTCATGTCATGCCATGATACATCATACATATGTCTTAGTCATACCATGATCATGTATATTCATGCATTTTCTTGCCAAGTTCATCCAACACACATCCATATCCATGCCAAACATATCACATCTCATCCTTTGCACTATTATCACATGCCATATCATCACATACATGCCATAATACACGTACACATGCCACACCTCTCGACTCACTCTATATCATACACATACATGCATTTTTCCATCTTTGAACACATACATATCATTCATTTTTATGCCACACATGTCATTTTCCATCACTTATGCCATAGTTATAGGATGTGCCATGCACTCATATGCCATGATATCTCTACCATTTTGAGTTCAACCTACACACATTTTTGTCCCTAATTCTATGCACATAACATCATTTTCACATATAATTAACATCATACCATGATTAAATCAACATTTTTTTATACAATACATTGTAAAATTATAAGTTCCCTACATAATGTCATGTCAATTCATATTCATAAAGATCAAAACATGCCTTTAGTATATCAAATTCATATATTTAGATTGATTTAAAAGCTTTTCCCACACTTTTAAGCCTTTAATTTCCTTACTCCCCTTGATTATTCCTTATGCCTACATAATACAAGCTAGGGTTAGAAAATTCACTAAAAATCTTACAAGCTTTAATTTGGAAATCTAAAAATATGGTGCTTCATAAAATCATGTAGGCTACCTATAACTAGAATAAAAGCCATAAATGATCACTTACTGTTCACTCAAATTTCAGCCCACCATGTATATGTAACTTAAACTTAAGTGAATTTTTGCCATTTCTAAGGATATCTATAGAGTCTACAAGCTTGATAGACACTTTTTTACATATTTTTCATGATTTAT
>CANXYI011665876.1:0-13673 GCA_948208565.1 Hura crepitans
GCCATAGGGTCTAAATTGATAAAAGATTGATGTTTGTATATCAGCACAGATTATGTGTACCTAGTGCAGATGACCTGAGGTTATAGATATTGAAGGAGGCATATGAAGCACCTTATTCTATGCATCCAGGGAGCACAAAGATGTATTTAGACTTTAAGTCTCAATATTGGTGGCTTGGTATGAAAAGAGATGTGGTAGAATATCCAAGAGGTGAAAATGAAACACCAAGTTCCTTCTGGATTGATGTATCTTACAACAATACCAAAACAAAAATGGGAAAAGGTAACCATAGATTTTGTGATGGGTTTACCTATGACCAGAGTTAAATGTGATGTTGTATGGGTGATTATTGATAGATTGACAAAGAAAACTCTCTTTATCCCAGTCAGGATGGATTATTAATTAAAGAAACTAGCTAGACTATATGTGGATGAAATAGTTAGGTTACATGGTGTGCTAGTGACTATCATTTCTGACAGAGATCCTCACTTCACTTTTAGATTCTAGAAGAAGCTGCAGGAGGCATTAAGCATCAAATTGGCCTATAGCACAACTTTTCATCCTTAAATTGACGGACAGTTAGAGAGGATGATATAAATACTTGAGGATATGTTGTGGGGTTGTGCTATTGAGTTTAAAGGTAGTTGGGATCAGTACTTATCTTTGGCAGAGTTTGCCTATAATAACAGTGATCAGTTTAGTTTAGGAATGGCCCCATATGAAGTATTGTATGGTAGAGGATGCAGAACTCCTTTTGTGTTAGAGTGAAATAGGAGAAAATAAAATCTTTGGTGTGGGTTTAATAAGAGATGATGAGGAAAAAGTGAAGGTGATCAGAGAAAGGCTAAAAGCAACAGTTGATAGACAAAAATCATTTGTTGACCTGAAACAAAGAGATATTGAGTACACAGTTGGTGATAAAGTGTTCCTAAAG
Organism: Hura crepitans; assembly: GCA_948208565.1. Classification (NCBI taxonomy): domain Eukaryota; kingdom Viridiplantae; phylum Streptophyta; class Magnoliopsida; order Malpighiales; family Euphorbiaceae; genus Hura; species Hura crepitans. Next base: position 935 of record CANXYI011665876.1, read on the forward strand.
GTTTCTCCATGTAAGAAGGTACTGAGGTTTGAGAAAAAGGGAAAATTGAGTCCCATAATCATCGAACCCTTCGAGATAATAAAGAGGGTCGGGCCTTTAGCATACAAGTTAGCATTACCACCTAAGCTACAATAGATACATGATGTTTTCCATGTTTCTATGCTCAGGAGGTACATATTAGATCCATCACATGTGATTCTGATGTCGGATGTTGAAATACAGCCTGATCTGAGTTATGAAGAGGAACCAATTCAAATTTTGGCTCGTGAAGTAAAATAGTTAAGGAATAAACCCATACCACTGGTTAAAGTGTTATGGAGGCATCATAATACTTAAAAAGTTACCTAGAATCCAGAAGAACATATGAAGGTTCAATATCCATAACTATTTGCTTTAGTTAATTTAAGGATAAAATTTTCTTAAAAGGGAAAAAACTGTAATGCATGTGCTTCGACGCTCCATGAACAGTGCCATTAGGTTTGAGAAGTGTGCTCAGAGTGCCGGGTCACTTGCATATAAATCAAGGTAGCAACTCTAGTCATGAAACTTTGGGGGGCTTTAAAATGATGAAAGAGGCAAAATTTAAAAATTTAGTAGAACCAATAATTCATTTCGAATTGTAAACTACCCCTCTATGTAATAAAATTTTTTTAGGCCAAGATTGACCCAGGATGTGCCCAAACAGGCCTAAAAACATCGGACCCTGAGCTCAAAAATTCCACTAAGTCTATTGGTGAAAGAATTTTTGAATTCTAAGGTTATTTGTAAATTCTCATAATTTTTTAGGTTGGCACACAAATTGAGACAGTTTAAAAACTATATTATCGATGAAATTCAATCGTAAAAATTTAAGAGCATATAGAGGGGATTAAAATATGAATTTTAAAATAAATGGTGTAAGTTTTTAAGGTCTATGTGAATTTTGGTATTTTTTAAAGTTTTGCCAAAAATCGAGCCATTTTGAGAAGGTTCGGGTGGTTGCAAGACCCACCCGCACTATGCCAACTAGCCTAGGGCCTATGCCAAGTGGCAAAACTACTTAACAAGTGAACAATTCCACCAAATAAAAGAAGAAATTTCTCCTTCCTCTCCTTGTTTGGATCGATGCCACATAGAGGGAAAGAAGCCATTTTCACCTCTTTCTTTCAACTATTGTTGCACATTCTCACCACCTAAATTCATTTTGGGATATTAGGGAGCTGGGGGAAGAAGAATTTCTAGAAAAGGAGCTCTCAACTATTCACAAAAATTCTTCTAAGTTTCTTAGATAGAAACTGTCCAACAAGGGTGTTTGAGGTGAGTTCTTTATTCTTTCGTGGGTTTTCCTTGAGATTTCTTTACTGGAAATGGGTATTTAAGGTGCCTAACATTTGTGGGAATGATTTTTAATGGCTTTTGAGGTGATTCAAGAGGAGAAAGGGCTTGAGGAAAGGAAGAGAAGCTATCTGTAGGGAGCTAGAAATTTAATGCTTGAAAGCCTTAAAGTAGGGGCTATTTTCTTCCTTGTGAATTGAGGTATATGAACCTTAGTATTTTTCCCATGCCAAGGGCATTTTAAGGGATAAAAATATGCTCAAACATTAGTTAGTTTAAGGTTCAATTGAATGGTAGTTAGGTGTTGAATAGAAACTTGTAATGCAACATGTAATTGATATGAGGAATGAAAATTTTGGCTATCATGTGTGGTTTTATCATTCATCGAGAGGTTTGGGTCTATAAAAAGGCTTGTGTATATTGTTAGATGGCTTTGGTAATGGTTTTAGTATTGAATTAATATGAACTTATGTGAATATAGGTTAGAAATGGCATGGTAGGCTTAAAAGGCTTGATTACCCGAGAGTGTTATTAAGTGATATAGGTATGTGCATGGCTTGATTTAGTGAGAAATTATGTTTAAAGCCTTAAATTAATGTGTATGTATGTATGTGTATAATGGTTGGTACATGATAAATTGCATGATTTGTTTTAAGCTTGAATAAGGAATGGAAACATGGGGACTTACGTGCCTAGGGAGGCCTAGATGGCATGAAAATGAGCTATTGTGTTTGTGTAAGTGTTGTAGTCATGTAAAGGCATTTGATTGTATGAGTAAAGTGAAGGAAATACTTGATTTGAATGTATACACTGCACTACCCGAGGGTTACACTAGTGAAAGTGGCATGAAAATGTTGGTAACATTTATTAATGCGTATGCATGATAGGATATAATTGTGTGAGCTGTGTTTAGCTTAAATGGTTTGGCATGAATCTAGTTAGTGTCTATAATTAATATAACATGAAATGAGATGAAGAATTATCATGTAATATGGCTTTAAAATGAACTTGAACATGACAAAAAGTGACTTGAAAAGTGGTTTGTAAGGCGTCTTTAAGGGCTATGGATTGTGAGTAAATAGTGTGCCTATAATTGTGCCTATCAGGGTTATATTATGTCATTATGTGGTATGGATTTGATGCCTATGTTTTGGCCTTTGAAATGGCTTTTTGATTATGTGGCTTAGGGCTCATGAACCTTGTGTAAATAATGGTGAGAACTACACTGAAAAAAGTTAAGGAATGAACCTAAAAAGGGTTGTTCACACTTGAAGTAATGACCTATAACTATCCAGCTTGACCTTTACTTGAATCAAAAACACCACTGGAAAGAAAATGGCAAATATTTGAGAAATACTTATGGACTAAAATCAAGCATAATATATCTTGATTATTGGCAATTATTATTTTTGAAAATACTTTTGAAAAATTACCCAGTGCAGCCTAATTGTGGCCATACCAGACCGAGCAAAAATTGAAATGTGCTATAAAATTTATATCCATCTATTATTTACTTAATAATATTATAAGAAGTTAATCAGTAACAAAATAAAACATCAATTGAGTTACATGGCCCATTAGTTAGACACCCACTAGATGGGTTGACTGGTCAACTTAGGGATTTTAGCATATGCTCCATTGTCTAATTTTTAGGTAGATCCGGTGCAGCAATATAGGTCCTGGAGGGCCACTGCACTAGTCAGATAGTTAGACTTGGCTGTGACATTCACTTGATCTTTATCGGTGCAGTGGCGTAGGTCTCGAAGGGCCACTGCATTAGTTAGACAGTCAGACTTAGTTGTGACATTCACTTAATCTTTGTCGGTGCAGTGGCGTAGGTCTTAGAAGACCACTACACTAGTTGGACAGTCAGACTTGGCTATGACATTCACTTGATTAGGCCAGTTCAGTGGTTAGGGTGGTCTAAAATATGGATCACTACACAACTTTTTATTCCCTATAGGTCCAGTGTATTGAAGTGTCGTCTTTCTAGTCGAGTCAGTTAAATTAATTGAATAAACTATATATATGCAAATTGATTATAATATTGGAAAATAATAAGATGCATAATTTACATGGTTATCTAAATGACTGATCAATATGTATAACTAGGGGTATTTTAGTAATTTGGCATGCATATCACTTAATAACCTAAACATTTAATTATTTCACACTCATTAAGGGAAATGGCTTAAATGGCATAATTTGCTGGTTTTTGAGGAATTAAATAAATGGAAGTCTAGTATGAACCTATAGAAAATAAATGATAGACTTAATAACATAGAATAAATACTGATAATCTAAGATATGCATGAATGAGATATATGACATGATTTAAATGCTTGAGTTCACCACTGAGTATATTATATACTGAGCATACCTATTTTGGTTAGTAGGTAAGGATAAGCAAGGTGCAGGCTCATGAAGCATGTAGTAAAGTTTAGAGGTTATTCATCAAAAGGTTACTCATGTAAATAATGTATAGTTTGGCACTCTATGTTTTTAGGTGGGAAATAGGTATTATGTATATAAAGGACATGTAATGTATTATATAAGTACCAACTGTATTGCTATAAGTAAGTTATCAATTCTTATGAGAATGTATTTCTTTTATTGATGATGTATAAGCCTGAGGCTCTACTTTATGAGTTTTCTTGATTGTGGCCTAAGGCCTCTGTGATCTTTGATAGAGTGATGATGTTAGGTTGATACCTAGGGGACCAAAAGGGTTCAGGAAATATGGAAATGTGTTATAAAAGTGTTTTTACAAGTTCAAATTTTTAGATAGTGACTCGGACAATAGTTACGTTGCCAGACTTTTAGGAAAAATCAAACGACCCCGTAATTGACCCATATTAGGATGAATTATATGACATGCCCTAAGAAATAAATGAGAATAGATAGGACTAAAATTAGAGTTAGATAGAGTTAAACATTATATAATAGGTAAAAGTTAAACGAATGTATATGGGAGAAATTTTAGGATAGGTGACCTAGTGAGAAGTGCACCACTTATTGGGTTTTCTTCAGGAATCTAGTAGGGGGTGTCACAGAAGTGCCCTATGCAGCTACTAAACTCCCTAGTTGACTTGTTAACCTATCCAACTAAATTATCTACATATATAGGCTATCACCATATTTGATTTTTGTTTTGCCTTTATAGAATAGCTTAAATAAAATTTATTACATTACTTGGTCAACAAATGACCTTTAGGAAATTAAATTGTTAATTTATTTTGAAAATTATTTATTTACTCTTTCATGCAATTCAAGCACAATGATCATATAGTAATAGCATAATCTTTTATATGTCTAAATATCATCAAGGTAATACATAAAATCAATTTACGTTATCTTTGCATTTTGAGAATGCTTTAGCATTTCTTATCTCATATTTGACCTTTTGGCCTTAGTAACATTTATCTCCATATAATCATTTCATTATTCTTTTCTTTTGTTGTTTTAATACATTTATCATATAGCAACTCATTCTTTTCATCATTCACTAATAATAATATTGTCATGGCTAATGTACATTGTTATGGCCATATCATACACACACATTTATTTTATATAACATACATAATATCACCATACGTAATCTATATTGCATATATGGTTCATTAAATTATACCATATAATATCACTATCATTATATCCCATAATGGCATACAAATCTTTTCATCAATCATATTGAGCTTTAATAAATTTTATTTCCATACAATTTGCTCACATAGCATAATATAATTCATAACATTATCATAATGTAATGATTTATCATCAATTTAATCATTTTGATCCTCCCTCAAGTGAATAAGGTTTCGGCCTACAAAACTACAAACATTGTTCATTCCATAATGTTAAATTTTCCATGCCATACATTTTATTATTAGTATTTTTTTGGTCTTATAATATACCATTAACTAAGACAATTTAATTTACATCACCTGCCCTTCACACTAACAAAGCGCTATTAAGGTCCCTATCACCTAAATTATGGGACACTTATCAAATTAATTAATTAAACATACTTTGGTCATCAATTATCACAATTATCACATAACCTCTAATTTATCATCATCGTAATCACTACTTAGATATTATGTCTTTTTCGGCCAACAAAAAATGTCTAGCTCAACCTTATATTTTTCATCATGCTAATATTACATAAACTCATACATAGTATCATATCACCATCTAACACAAGTTTAACCCATTTAACATATAAATCACTTTAATTACATACAACAATTCACACTTATTACAATTCAAGGAAACATATTATATCTAATTATATATGCACATGTCCTTGAATGACTTTAAAACTATTAATATAAATCTAAGGCATCATTTCATGTTTTAATACCTTAATCCCTATCACTTTCTTAGTATTATGTTTTTAAAACACTATTAAACATTTTATATTTTTGTTTCTTTCTTCATACATTTTTGTAATTCCATTTCACATGCACATAATACATTATATACTTAGCTCTCATATGCATATCCTCACATATCACTTCATAATTCATACACCCTTTAGAACATACTCTAAACCATATTTGTACAGCACATTCTTGTGTTTCATATCACACACAAGTTAACTACATATTTCCTTATTTTATCTTACTATAGTTCTTTATGTCCAAACCCATATATCTACTACTATACTACACATTTATCACTTTATTTACCCTTGTTAACACTACTCATGTCTTATTCACATACTACATGTTCTATGTATTTTAAGGTTACAATTAGTGAAAACATAACACTTATTCAAAACTAACCATTAGTTATTACCTAACTCAATTATCATACATCATCTTAAACTCAATACAATAATCACTTCTTCTTGCTCTCAACTACACATATATGTGGCATAATAAGCATTATCCACATTAAGTATCATCCTTACACCATTCAGCCATAATTATAACTATATTCAACATCATCAATCCATCATTGTAAACATATAATTTCATGCTCTTACAATTATTTAATAAAAGTTCAAGGCATCACACATCATTTACATCACAACCACATATTACATACACATATATACGCACTTTATCTCAAGAAATTCACACACTATATATATATTAGGTTGATTACAAATACCTTTATGCTTAATTACTCCGTAAAAGCTTCTTTAAGTCCTTATTTTACAAATTCCAAAATCTCTCTCTTTTTACTCTATAAACATACAACATATATAGATTAAAAAATCCATAATAAATTACATAGGCATCCAAATTTAATTCCAACCTTAAAAGTATGTTCTTAGGCACCTATAAAACCTTACAAAAATAAAAGGGTCTCTATTCACCATTATACTCATTCTTAAAAATCCTTTTATATGTGCAATGAATAAAAATAGGGAGATTTGAGAGGAGAATGAATAAAAATGGTAAGGGAAAAGAGATTGAGTGTTTTGGGCAATTAGAGAAGGAGAAAAAGGCTGTTGTGGCTGCTCCAAAGCCTGATAATAGGCTTTATATCCCCCTTAGATCAAGGTCTAAGATTCACTAACTTAAAATCCATGGGTCCATTTAATGCCCAAAAACCATGGTATTATGAATAGTACTTCATAGGATATGAATAGTGTTTCCCAAGACCCAGGTCACAATAATCTTACTAAATGGAAGCATTAATTGTTTCATAATTTTGGGTGAAATTTGAAGTTTAAATGAAGTCATTTAAATGGTTAAAATGATGGTTAAGTTTTACAATAGTGTCACATGAATAGCAACCCAGTTTTAGCAAAATCGTAAAATATGCAATTTTTGCTCAAAAAATTTCAGGATTGATACAACTTGATACTTAAATATTCCAAATAGTTTATTGGAACTAGAATTGAAATTTTTGGATATCGAAAATTATTTTTACTAAATGAGGTAAATATAAAAAGTTACGTTTTAATCGATTTTTCTGAATATTTGAGCTCGAGTTTTTATAGGCATATGGGATATGGATTAAATGAATCTTTGGGGTTTCAATTTTAAAAAGGAGAAAGAAGAAAGAGATTTAATTTTTTTCAAGACCTATATATAAGTCAAATGGGGCAAAGTGGTCAAACTTGTAATAGTGACCATCATCTCCCCTCTCTCCATCCTCCTTAGCTAACGGCTTCAAGGTTAAAGCTCCCCTTTCTTTTTCTTCCTCTTCCCCATTTTAAGCCCTAAATTGACCAATCAATCCATACATTAAAGCCTCTATGACCTCTAATTACCAATTTTAATAGAAGATTCAAGGAAAATTAAAGGAAGTTCTCAGTTGGAAGTCTTGATGAATAGTAACTCAATTTTTCTCAATTAAGTTTTTTTGAAGTTTGATATTTCTCTTAGGTGCCCAAAAGAGTGTTTATGAAGTTGGTTTTCATTTTTGAAGCTTGTATGATTTTATGTGAATTTTTACATATCGAATTAGTGTTATATAGATGAGCAAAGCAACAAACAAAAAGATAAAGGCACAGAGAAGGCATAGATGAGCCTCATAAGTGTGTTTTAACTTGAAAAGTAAGTGTAATTGAAGTAAAATTCTTGATATGTCCATGCCCTAAGTAAAAAGTGTGTATATATATATGTGACTATGTGTAATTAATGAGAATGCTAATTAATGCTTATGTCTTTTATTGTATTATTATATAAGCATCTTATGATGCTTAAATAATGATCAAATCAATGGATTGAATATGATTGTGTATATGGCCAAATGACTCTATAATGTATAATTAGTGTCTATGTTGTTATGTTATGTTTGGTTGAAGAAATGTTGGTTTGAATTGGTTATGGCAGGTTTTATGTAAATTATATATGGTATAATATCATAATAATGGTGTGGAAATGGATGTTTTTAAGGTAGATCATGTTATGGCTAAAATGTTTATAAGGTGTGTTTAAGTACATCTTTTGCATTTATACAAGTTCATGTTATATGCTCATAAATGGTGTTATGTGCTTATGGAATGTTGTATGGATATTAAGTAAATGAATGTGGTATGTATGCAACAAGTGTATGGAAAAATGGTTAAGGCATATGGGTTGACTAATGTGGAGTTTACACATGCATGAAAATGAATCTTTAAGGATTTGAAATGAGAAAAAAAAATTGTGCTGATATTTGTAAGTATGTCTTTTGTATAATTATGTACACTATGCTCATTTTTGTTACTTAGGCCAAAATTATGGCATGACATGTTCATCTTACAATTTGATTATGATCATGCTATTTTAACATGTTAAATGGTTTACACAAGTGTGCTTTAAGGAGCTAATATGTCTGAAATAGTTGTGGCATATTGGGCTATGTTGCTAGTTATAAGGATATGACTTTATGATTTTGTTATTGAACATGTTATAAAAGTTTAGGTTAGGCCTATGTGTATGGAGACTTCATGGGTGCATATTTCATATTATGGATATGTGAAGTGCATGTATGCCTTATGACACATAACTAACGAGAAAAAAACCTTTTAAAATTTACCTTAAATTATTTTGTAAGATAGTGAAATTAAAATAAACAAAAGGATGGGCCATCGAGTAAAACAATATAGATGGATATGTTAATTAGTAAACTAGGGGGTTTTTTAGTAGCTGCTAGGGTATTTTACTATGTTTTATGTTCGATTGATGGGCCTATGCTATATCTTGACCTTCAGGTCTATGTTATGTTTAGTCTTTGGATTTACATTGTTAGATGGCCTTTGGGTTATATTTTATATTGGTTTATGAACTTATGATGTGTTTGGCCAACATGCCTAAGTTATGTTCTGTCTTCAGACTTAGATTAGTAGATGAGACTTTACGTTCATGATGGTCATACTAGCCACTTATTCCCATTATCCATGGGATTTTTTTTTTTTGTATGGGCAATGTTAAAATAAAGTAAATAAGAAATTAATACATGGCATTCCATAATACGTACATCCTTTGCCTCTTGCATTTTATTGATATATGATTTTATACATGGTATGTTTCGTAGGACCACACACTTATATACACATTTTACATACTAATGATGATTATTAAACTAATGTAAGCTTTTATGTTCATTATTTAATGATGTTATGCATGCATGTTTGAGGATGTATCAGCATGTTACCTTAATTACACCACTAAACTATTGGTTAGCACATCATATGTTTTTGTAATGTGTAGGTTAAGAGAACCAGATTAGAGTTAAAGCCTCAATAACTACTGCAAATCAATAAAAGAGCATTTATGGTAATTTTGTTACTCTGTACAAATAGTTATGTGATGTAATTGTATTAAGGTACTTATATGTAGCTTATAAGGGATTGGGCTTAATCTGGATTTGTATATGGTTTTGTAACCTTTAAACAAGTTTTAATTTCTTTTAATACTTATATGATATCTCTTCCTATTGCATGAAATGTGTTTTGAGATGTTAGATGATTTGGAGTGATCAGGGGATAATAAAAGTTATGGTTTGAGTTTAGTTATATATAGAAGTGTTTTTTCTTATATAGGGTTACTGTTCATTTTGAGATAATGTCCTAGTACAGCTATTATGTTGGTGGATTATCGACACATAGATTCCCAAAATGGTTTTAAAATGTCAAGATAAAATCTTATTTAAATGAGAATTTTAAGATTTAATACTAAAATAAATTTTTACTAAGGTTTTAATTTATTCAGGGTTTTAAATGATTAACATAGAAAAGATTAAGTAAGTTTGGATAGCATGCTTATGTGTACATTCCTTATTCGGGTTTAGTGATCAGATTGGGTAAGGGGTGTCACATTTAGTGGTATCAAAGCTATGTTTAGGCATTTATTAATATTTAAGGGTTACATATGAGTGTTCTAGGTCTTAAAAAATGCATCATATAATAGTATTTTATCAAAACTTATAATTTGTTCTTTTACCTATAGACTAAGATGAGTTCAAATATGCCACATAGTAAAGGAGGTTAAGAGCCAAGCTCCAATAACAGTTGGTCAAGGAGCCACTAGGGCCTTGTCTACTTTAAGTAGTTATGCTAAGCAAGCATCTTTAGTAGCACAAGTGCCACTAGTCTTCCTATAAGAGATGTTGTAGCTATTGAGATAGGCTATAGTAGTAACACCACCACCACCAATAGTTCAAAAATCACCTCTTTACCTCAAGCTCTCGAAAGGACATATCTTGAGAGGATTAAAAAGATGAGGGCTGAGGACTTAAAGGGTAGAGGAGTGGCAAATGCTAGTGCAATAGAATACTAGTTAGATAGGACTATCAGGATTATGCAGCAGCTGAAGTGCATTCTTAAGGAGAAGGTCATATATGCAACTTCTCTTCTACATGAGAAAGCCTTCAAGTGGTGGGATACTTTGACCAAGCACAAGAATGAGGTAGATGTGACATAGGACCTCTTCTTAGAAGAGTTTAAGAAGAAGTACATTATTGACCACTATCTAAATGCCAGAAGATAGGAGTTTTATCAAAAGAAGATATCTTATGGCTAAGGATTAGCCACTGTAACTCAGCACACTGATAAGAAGTTCAAGGGAGGTTAGTTTATGGTATAATCATATCAATTCCAGAGACAAGGCTAGTCATAGAAATAGGGATAAAAAGCTGAGAGTAAAGTAAAATAACAATCATAAGTTGCTAGTACTCTAGTCTCTATGGCTAGGAATAATCTAATACCTTAGTGTTAGACATGCCATAAAAGACATAAGAAATAGTGTTGGAAAAACAAGCTAGATGTATGCTTTAAGAGTGGTTCACCATATCATTTTCTTAGGGACTATCCTAAGAGATCTGATGCTAGATAAGAATCTATACATGCTTCTATCTGAGGTTAAAAAAGAGACTGAGGTAATAAAGGAGAATAGATATAATAAGCTCAAAAGGCCAAATTAGATGGTGGATTACAGCTTAGAGCACTTGCTAGATAGTATACTATTAGAGCTAGAGAGGAGATAGATTCTCTGGATGTTATTGCTAGTACCTTCCTTCTCTTTAATTCTCCTACTTTAGCATTGATAGATTCAGGGTTTATAAACTCTTACATATGCACTGCATGGGCACAAGAATAGGGGTTAGCATCAAAACCACTTGATATAGAGATTATAGTTAGCAACCCTATAGGTATAGCAACCCTATAAGTTAACATGTCATAGTAAATAAGGTTTATAGAGACTATCCCTTAATGTTGTAAGGGCATGAGTTTCTAGCCAATCTCATTAAGTTACCCTTTGATAAGTTCTACTTGATTTTGGGCATGGATTGGTTATCCAAGTTTTAAGCAATTGTAGATTGCAAATAGAAAAGGATATCTCTTAAGGTTGATGATGGTGTAGAGATCATAGTTGTTTATGAGAGGGTAGATTTTATGTCTAATATTATATCAGTTGTTACAACTAAGTAGATGTTAAGAAAAAGTTGTTAGGCTTTCTTGGCATATATGTATGATACCAAAAAGAAAAAACCAAATGTTAGTTTTATACCAATGGTGTTAGAGTATATATATGTTTTTCTTGAGGAGTTACTGGATTTACCATCTGAATAAGAACTCGAGTTCAATATTGAGGTTCCATCTAGCACTATACTGGTATTTATACTCTGTATAAGATGGCTTTTATAGAGTTAAAAGAGTTGAAGATTCTATTGCAAGAGTTACATGACAAGGTTTCATAAGGCCAAGTGTATCACCTTGGGGAGCACTGATGTAAAGAAAAAGGATGGCTCTCTTTAGCTATATACGGATTATCGATAGCTTGATAAGGTGACTATCAAGAACAAGTATCCATTGCCATGGATTGATGATTTTTTTTATCAGCTTAGAGGAGCTGGGGTGTTTTCCAAGATTAATTCGAGATTTGGGTATTACTAGTTATGGGTTAAGGAGGTAGATGTGGCCAAAACTACTTTTAAAACATGTTATAGTCACAATGAGTTTTTGGTAATGCAATTTGGGCTTATCAATGCTCCTACCACTTTTATAGACTTAATGAACCATGTCTTTTGACCCTTTTTGGATTTGTTTGTGGTAGTTTTCATTGATGATATTCTGGTTTACTTGAAGAGTAAAAAAAAGCATGAGCAGCATTTGAGAACAATTCTTAAGATGTTGAGAGAAGAGAAGCTATTTGCGAAACTCAGTAAATGTGAGTTTTGGATAAGTGAGGTGTCTTTCCTAGGACACCCAAGAACACAATAGAGATCAGGAGTTTCCTAAGTTTAGTAGGTTACTACAAACATTTTGTTAAGGGATTTTCCTTAATTGCGGCACCTATGACTCACTTACTAAGGAAATATGTTAAGTTTTTTTTGGGATGATAGATATAAAGAGGGTTTTGATAAGTTGAAGGTCATGTTGGCAGAAGCTTCTATCCTTGTATAGCTGGTGTCTAGGAAGGTTTTGACCATCTATAGTGATGTATCTCATAATGGGTTAAGGTGTGTTCTTATGTAA